>JAUZND010068615.1:0-17289 GCA_034780555.1 Coelogynopora nodosa | reverse complement strand
GGGGGTATGGTCTATTTTTAGCCATGACTCATGAATCTATTTATAAGTGTGGTCGAATCCACTCTTCCTATACTACTGCGCTTTATTTATAATGAGGTTAGTAGAAAGTTTTTTTTATTGCAAAATATTAATTATTTTGTATATTAAAAAAAAAAATATATATATATATTCAATGCACATTCACAAATATTAAACTTCAGACTTCATTATGACTTATTATCACTCAATTATGACGATTACCACTCAATTATGACTTAATGCACCTCAATCATGTAATATTACCACTCAATTATATCGATTACCACTCAATTATATCGGTTACCACTCAATTAAATCGATTACCACTCAATTATATCGGTTACAACTCAATTAACTCTAATCTACTGTTATTATTCACCTCTAGAGAAACAATTATAAAAAATAACTCGGAAAATGTGCAGGTTTGGTAAATTTTTAATGAAAATATAATCTAGGCTGATACCTAGCTCAAAGTGTGAAAACAATTATGACCTAACTATTACATAATTATCCAACAAGTATATTTACCAACGTTATAGAGTGTTTCTTGTATTAGAGGATCATCCTTATTGCTTGTGGCGTTAAGCACAGTGAACAGATTATAAGGACTCCATGTAAGAATAAAAACCAGTAGAATGGCACTTAAGGTTTTGGCCGCTTTCCGTTCATTATTTTGGTCACGTGACGACCGCTTCTTAATCAGGTTAGTTGGGCTGGCATTACTCATAGTTTCCTTGCATGTTCCGCTGCTGCACGCGGCCTGCAATTGGGAAGAGTCACCGGACTTCGATGGACAACGGGGACGACCTCCCGCCAGGGAATTTCGCCAGGACATCTTTCTATCTTTTGGGGCTGGTCCGGAGCAGCAGTTGTTTCGGACAGTTAGTTCTATTTGAGCATGTTCTGTGTAAAACAAGAGACGGGATTGGCAGTTTTTTTAAATATAAATTATTGTATAAATTACAAACTATTCGTGCAGCATTTAAAAATATATATTTCAAGTTAATATTTTATAAAAAATGTTTTTATTGAACCGATTAATTATGATTTTTATTTACTCTTGTAGATGTTTCAATTAATAACAATTATCATAAAAAAATATCAATTAGCATAATTATTCACAAATAATGATTCATTGACAAAATAAATATTCTCATTAAAATTTACTGAAATGATTCAAGTTTTTGTAACATTTTTTATTAGAATTATTCTAATACAGAAAACATTTCTGGAATCGTATGCACTGTTATATGTATTTATTTAATTTAATGATAACTTTTATAATAAATATTTTTTAAATTTTAAATATTTTACTATATTATTTTTATTTAGGAATATTTATATTACTGTTACTGTAACTTATATTATAATGTATGATTATAGTTATTGTAATTATATTATTATAACTTTTTAAGTAGAGAATTTACAACTATTACAACTATATACCACCAGAGTTAAGAAATTCACAGTCTTCAAAAATATACGACTACTTATTTCCTGACATATAATTGATAAAACTCTTAGAAATCCACCGTCCAATTTATTATTTTAGTATTTTCAAAATGTTGTTATCAACACTTTCATTTAATAATGACTGTTTCCAATGGTAAATAATCTAGGCAGCTGACACATCAAACCTCTACATCAACTATCACTAATAAGGTGTCCATCACTGCGCCTTGTTTTCATAGTCTCCAGACTGTACAACATCCACAATCAGTTCCTGACAGGATCGTCAACAAACCTGAGAATAGGTGAGAAATACTGAGGGAATTCATGCCTTCATAAATTATATTAAAATATGGAAGCTGACTATACTTGAAGTTATCCAGGTCTTTTTAGAAAACAATTCTTCACTTTGCACTTAACTCAGCCGCAGTTCTTCGAGATCGTTATGCCTGAGTATTATTTCAGATAAATTAAAAATATACATAAGTTCACCACGGCTGAGGTATCTCTATATGGATTTATGTTCTCGAAAAAATAGATTATCTGGGAAGTATTCTCCCCAACAAGAATGGCATCCACTTACAAGGTGATGGAGTGTTTGGTTCTATTTGACGGAGGACTAAATTAAACTACTGGGTATATTGATTACACCAGAACTTTTAATATGCCAATAAAAGCAAATTTAGCAGGACAGTTTTAATTAAGTCCAAGCCAACTTTAGGTGAAATATGTTTTAACTAGAATTTCTCAATGCTTTTTTCAAATGACGAGTATAAAAGACTATACTTCAAGATATTATTGTTAATGTTTTACAAGCTATGAAGACTAATTTGCATGTTTTTATTTGCATAATACAACAGCGTAATATAGTTTTATTATTGGGTGAAATGTACTTTTTTGTTTTTTATAGAAATATTAGAATAGAGTATTTTATTTTATTTGTTTAGTCAATTTCTATCAAATAAATCTTTAAAGAAACATGAAAACATATAGGCAATTCATTTGTGTTGTTTGATGAGATTGTTTTGGTCGCTTGTTAACAAATTATGAATATTTTTAAAAATACAATTATGCACGCATAAGAACATTTTTAAGGAAACGACCTTTTCGGATGGCGCCTATTTCCTTACTTTATTACTTACAATAAATGTTAATTCTAATCGAAAGATTGAATTCTAATTATATAATCTAAACTGGATACTTGTTTTATAAACCGAAATAAAAAGGTATGGCATCTATTTTTGGGACCCATAAACACCTCTTTAAAATTGGTGATATACGCTGTTGCGCCAAGGAATTCTTTAAAATATAAGACATTCATTAATTTATTACATAATTATATATATATTAATTTTTAGAATTTAAACTGCTGGTTGGCATTTTCAACACATCAATTTGGGTACTTTAACAGATGTCAGAAACCCAATTTGAATTAGCCACACTGCAACCAACCCTCCAAGTCTGGTACGGGTGATTTATAGACATACAGAATATAGTAACTAATCTATAATAAAAATTAATGGAGTGGGGATTTTGCTCTGCAAAGGTGGGTTATCCCACAACTTGGCTTTTCATGGTCAACATTTTTTGTTACTAAAAGGAGAGTAGAGGGGGAAAGGTTAAACACCAAAATGCATACGCAACCAGAATAGGTGAAATTAAAATTTTATAATATGACTGTTAAATGCAAAACAGTTGTGCGTTTGTTGTAAAAATATGTAAAAATTAAGAAGGATACTGAATTAACTAAAATACTACTGTATATAATATTACAACACTCAACTTAATTCTAAGGTTTACAAAATTAAAAATAATTAATGTAACTGAAAAAGGCATAACAATTGGAGTCACATTTGGATTATGATTATAGAATTTGAAATATATTCAAATATACACATTCGGATTCCAGAGATTTAGAAATTAAACATAAATATTAATATTTAAAATTATTAAACCTAAATGACGTAATTATCACAGATAAAGTCACATAATAAACATAATTATTACCAATACAGTCACATATATTAAACATAATTATTACCAATAAAATCACATAATAAACGTAATTATTACAAATAAGGTCACAACATTTTGTGTAATTCAAAAATTATTCATCAACAAATTAATCATAAATATGCAATAATCTCTTTATTAGATGTTATATTATAATTTATTTTAAAATTACACTTAACAAACTGCATATTACTTCAATGCTTGCAAAACTTTATCAAATAATAACCGTAACAAAATTTGTAATGATCTTATAAATTTATATTTCAATTTTATTAGCTTTTTGTTGGTACACTTTAAATTATTTTAATAAATATATTTGAAGTAATATGTACATTAATGATTATGCAATTAATTACACCATTTTGTATTATATAATGTACATGAACCGTTTACCAATACATTTTCAGCTTCTTGCGCATTTTTAATTATTCTATAATAATTTTCATATTTTACATTAATTTAGGTAAAATGTAACATAGATTTATGTTTTTACATTATTTATAATAGTTATTAAATATATTAAAACAACATATAAAAACAATGAAATATAAAATATTTAAAAATAGCTACAGATATTGATACGTGGCGGAATGAAAAACCATTGAACATAAATTTCGATCACATTATTGACATTATACTTAAAAAGTTAAGGATTACTTTTTATATGTAAAACTTAGAAAAAATAATAATTATTATTTAATTAATTATAAATATTATGAAGAGTTATTTTATATAGTAAATTAAAATATATTGTATATATATTAATATATATTTATAATATTAGCTTAATAGTTTAGGTGTCAATATTTCATGCATAATATCTCCACAAACTTTATCGTTACGTATTTTGTTTGTTTTAATTTTTAATCACAAAAGTTATATGACTGTATATAGATTTCCGTAAACATAATACACCCAAAAGTAACATTATAAAAGATATTTAAACTTTATTGAAAGTGTACTTTCAAATATTTTAATACGTTACCATTTTTTAATTATATATAATAATATGTAACCTAGTCATTAGGAGGAGAAGGACGTAATATCTATAAAGTAGACTTCCGATAGTAAACGTGTTCGTTTTATAATTATAAAAATACAATGCATGCATTCACAACTGCAAAGGGATAATCCAGGGTATAAGGACTCTCAAAGATCGGTTGTATGATAACAAATAATTAACTTGAAAATACTGATGAACAATAACTACATAAAACCCTGTTTGAAATTATATCGACTAATCTGGCCAAGTAATTCATATTATAAGCAACAACATTCAACACATTTTTGATGAGAGAAGTTTAGAATATTGTCATTAAAACGTTTTGAAAAATCGAACACTTTAGATAATATAGGTTGAGAATTTCTTGTCATTTTTAAACTACCATGTTTAAAAAAATGATTAAAGTGGATAACAGTTTTATGATAACATAAAAAGTATAGAGTTGTTATCCCAGAATATTAAATGATGTTACAAGTTATCAAAATTTTCGTAAAACTAGAAATAGGTATTAGTTATAAAAAACGCATAAGTTTATAATTTAGCATTTATATAGTAGACTCAATTCAACAAATCACCAGTCACTTCAGTTTATTTTGGTTCAGCTAGTCTCAGTTGAAAAATACATTACATGATTATTACGGTTCATTTGGATTTGTCCATTGCTTTTCTCTATATTCTTAAGATGTATTGCTTTTAAATATTGATTTATTGATTTTGATTAACAAGATTTTCTACCTGCAACTGGTTCAACTGATTAGCCTGAAAATTGACTTCACACTTTTTTATGTATATTTTTTAGTCGATAATTTTATTACGCTTTATATTTATTTCATTTGTTGCACTTATGAAATAGCATCAGATTTTACATCATTGAATGTATTCATGAAGAGTTTCCAGTATACAGAAAAGACCTCCATTATAGTCCATACGCCGCGAAACGACTATGTAGGCCTATACTAACAATTATGGATTAGTTGACAGACTGAGTTGGTCAAGTATAGTCTATTAAATCCTATCATCCCCGCCCACACTCGGAAAGTCTGACAACTGACAACCTAAGTTAACTGACTGAGTTTCCCATGCATGCTGAAGTTTAAGTGGCACAAGCGGCTCAAAGTATTTGTCAATTTGAAAAACTGGCGATATGCGATTGACAACTATGATATAGAGTCAAAACAAAAATCAGTCAATCACTGGTTTTATTGTAAATCTATTAAAATGGTCAATAACACCATTTAGAATTACATTTAGAATTTAGAATAACATTTAGAATTTAGAATAACATTTAGAATAACATTTAGAATTCTATTGGTTATATTACTACACTATATAAAACTATATTTGATGATGAAATGACTTGAGAATGAATTGAAGCATACGGACGGGATCTTCATAGGTTTATGGCAGGTTAAGAATAAATAGCATGCCATAGAAAAGGAGTCTGATACTCTCCAAAGATTATTTCCGAATAACACACATATACGACGAAGAGTCTTATTTCGGAGCGACATTTTTATCCAAAGCATTCATTCTAAAGCTAAATTTTATTCCAAAACCTAAATTCTAGAGCCAAATTTTAATCCAAATTTGGCGTTTCTAACGTTTGTTTAATAATAAAACAAACAAAAAATCTGATTCCTTTAGTTTCATTTAAACAGCAGATATATCTTTTTAATAAAATTTAAAATATTTACAAAATGTTTAATCTTTTTTTATATAGGTAAATATTTATGCAAATTTAATGACATATTATCGCAGAAAAATATGAATAATTGGTTTTCTATAAAATAAGAATATAGCCCATATGCCAAATAACTGATATAATAAAATTATACTTGTGTTGCATTATTTGACTCCTATATATTATATATCTTAATAAATTTAAAAGCGCTATAAATTCTAAAGAAGTTAAATAATGCCTAGTTATCAAATATTAGCATACAATAATTGTTTAATGTCATAATATGAGCTTTTTATAATGGCGATCAACCGCATTAAATCTATCTATACATAATGTTATACATAGCTTTCTATCTATCTTTGTTTTTTCACTCTAGTATAGTTTTAACATTTTATGCTATAGTTAATTGTGTTAAGTTACAACAAAAAATACTGTTGTAATGTTATTATTATCCATTTAGTATAAAGTTATATATCTGAAGGACATACTAGCAATAAAATGTAACGATTCCATTTATTATTCTGAGATGAATCGTTAATTGTATCATTTATAATAAGTAGGCTAAAGGCTTTCAGACTCATTTTTAAATTTAAAATGTATAGGTGTTATAATTATTAATATGAATTATTAGGAGAAAACATGTTATGATAGGATTATTTATCTGTAGTTTCATCAGATAATATTTTGATAAATATATATATATATATTGAACATAGACAAGTATGGTCAAAATGGTTATAACGTTTTTGGATGTTTTTGTCGCTTTATAAAGTTTATTTATTATTTCAAATGTTCCAAAATTTTTAATATAGTACTTAAATGGCAATGTTGAATAACAAACGTATTTTTTAATTTATTAAAATATAAAAATTAAATGATATTAAAATTATAATTCTAATGTTTAAAGATTATAAATAATGATTACTGTCAGAAACATTTATAAAACTTAACATTCTTGTTAATAAAAATGAATACAAACCTTCTATACTTCTATTTTTCATTTCAGTAGGTGTGAATTGTCTTGATCTTGGATTAATTGTATTACTAACAGGTCGATAATTGCACTTATTTAATGGAATTTCATTGGTAGAAGTTTTTGAATTGTTGTAATCAATATAGCAAAGATTTGGTGATAAGTTGACTTCATCAATGATCGATATTGATGGGTTTAATGTTGTGTTAGTGGAATAATGGCTACAGTTAAAACAGGTGCTTAGGAATTGTAGCAATGTTCTAGTTTGAGGATCATTTGTGGAACATGTACAATGTTGACTCGGACGATCGGCTTGCAGTTTTCTCAGAAAATGTCTTCGCCGACGAGTTTCGTAATATATTCTGGCATAGAGTAAAATCATAACTGTGACGGGAATGTAAAATGCAGCAATAGCTGTAGCAATAGTAATTATTGCATTGGAGTTTAAAAACTGGATGTAACATTGATTGACCGGTACTGTTCTAGCCCCTTCAATATACGGCCAAGCGTATATCCACGGCGGCCAGAGAAGACCCGATATCAGCCAAGCGCAGGTAATCATCATTCCCACTCGTCGTGGTGTCCTATTGGCCCGATATGTCAACGGTCTTGTCACGGAAAGATACCGATCAATCGATATTACAAGCAGATTGGCTACTGAAGCATTACTCATAGTATAATCGATAGACAGCCACAAATCGCACACGTAGTGGGGCAATGGCCACTTCTGCATAAGCAAGGTAAGACTATAGAGCGGAATGGATACCAGGCCGATTGTCAGATCGGCGACAGCCAATGAGAGGAGAAAGTAATTGCTCAGAGTTCGAAGTTTCTTTTCAACACCAAACGAGAGAAGAACTAATAGGTTTCCCAGCACAGTTAGGCCAATCATGAGAGCCGCAATCGATCCGTAGACAACAAGTTCTAGTACACTGTGTGGTCTAATTGGAGTATCAGTGATATTGAAAGCAGGTATAGTCTCCGTGGATAGTAGCCCAGTTGATTCCATATCGTCATATCTGAAAAAAATGAAAAAAGCATTATTAATTCGTAAATAAAAATCACCAAAAACTTTACATATATTGGTATATCAAATTTATATACGTAATAAAATAAAATTAATTTATTATACGGCAAAAAATTAACAATTAAGCATATTAAAAGTATACTGAAAATGAATAATGAATTTATCCAACGAATTATCAAAAAAGTAATCAATGAAAAATTCAACAAAAAAATCATTTATTTGACTGACACACCGTAACAAATGTGTGTAGTTATGTTTTATTGAATAATTACATTTATTAAGATACAATTCACCCTTTTTATTTATATTCTTTCTAAACAAAAATGTAAAACTTATATCTCTTATATCTTTAATTTCTTGAACACGATCAGTCACAATATTTTAATGGAAAACAATCAATTGTTTTGCATGCAGCATTTTCACATGTTTCGGTGGACAACAAAAGTCATATTAAATAAATAAATAAACAATGAAATAAATAATGAAATAATGAAATTTAAATTATAATTGCGGCTGACATTTTGTTACATACCACATACAGAATACCTAATCGGTTATTTTACTTGAAGACCGAAATATTTGAAAGATAAAGATACTATTCTAGTCTAGTAATCCAGAGAAGTATTTCCGTGTTTCGTGAGACCTTAGAACATGGTTGATGTCCATTAGATAGGTTCACTGAACGCAATGCTCTTCCCCAAATATCTGCAAAAATGAATTGGAAGCTTAACGATTGTCATAGTTTTCAGGAATGACGGCGCCTCTATTAAAATAGATATTTGGAATCTGCGACATTGTTCAATTTTTAAGAGCGGAAGAGTGATGAATGGTGATGGCTTTGGGAGTTGAAGATGGAAGTTATTACATTTTCATCTTTCTTACTTCATCTTCTACTTCTATCTTACACAACTGATTACATTGTGTCAATATTATATTATCAAAGCTATGTCTTACAGTATTTTTTATACATCATATTCATACATCATTTGCCTTATAAAATGGTAAGAAACAATCAGACAAAATAAATATATAGCCTACTCGATATAGCAAATATAGTTTTACCACACTTTTCCTGTGAAAATCATTTGATAAATATTTGTTTTGAATCTAATAGAATGCATGAATTGTCTATTACCTAAGTTTCTAAAAATTTAACGACTGGTATAAGTACATATTTTTTGCTTTTTGTTCAATCTCGTTCAATTTCGTTGAATTTATAATAAGTATATACATATATAATAAATATATAATTTATAATTTATAATAATTTTCGTTTAATTTATAATAAGCAAGAACAATACCAAAACATCCCTGTAATAATATATTGTTTTTGTATACGAGTATTTATAGAAGCTGTCATTAGATTCCGATACGTCGACATATATCATTATTCTATAATATTTTATAGAAGCATAACACATTGTAATTATGGATACATGTTGTCTAAAATACATTGTATCGATACATATCGTGACTACAATTAAATAATGTTTGCTCTCTGCAATCCGCTTGTTTACAATATTAATTTTAAAACAAAATGTAGGTATTTCAAAACAGAAAATTGATGAAGCTATTATATATTATCTCTTAATGAAAGTGTTTTCAGACCAAAATAGAGGTGAAAAATCCACCTCGGTTTACACGTTGGTCAGACTTTTAATCCAAATATAATTTTTGTCAATTGATAGCGTCTGTTATGAATTACAATATTATTATCATTTTCGTCAATCGATAACGTCTGTTATGAATTACAATATTATTATCATTTTTGTCAATCGATTGTGTCTGTTATGAATTACAATATTATTATCATTTAGCTTTAGTCCGCATTCTGTGTTTATTTTGGATTTAAAAACGTAAAAAATTTCGTTAAAAACCTGTCCAGTTAAAGTTTGAACCGGAAAGAACACAGGAAATGTAAACAATCATGTATGTCTCATTCACAAGGTCTTGACTTATAAACAAAGTAACCCCAAAAAGTCACATTTTTCCAGCAGAAAATTGAGGGTCGATTTATACGGTACTACACTTGTTATTTAAATTTACATTTAGCACATTATAAATTGATTAATTGTTAATATGTAGAATCGATGTAAAGATCAAATATTTTTTGATGTATTAATACTATGCGATACATATAAATTATGAATACTATGCGATACATATAAATTATGAATACTATGTAAATATAAATTATGAATAATATGTAAATATAAATTATGAATACTATGTAAATATAAATTATGAATACTATGTAAATATATAAATTATGAATAGGCCCTACTATGTAAATATAAATTATGAATACTATGTAAATATAGATTATGAATACTATGTAAATATAAATTATGAATACTATGTAAATATAAATTATGAATACTATGTAACTATAAATTATGAATACTATGTAAATATAAATTATGAATACTATGTAAATATAAATTATGAATACTATGTAAATATAAATTATGAATACTATGTAAATATTATTATTTATATTTATAACATTGTAAATAATAATTCTTATTATAGTATGTGCAATGATATAGTTTATGATTTTACACACGCGCTACACATAATTAAATACCAACCAACTTCAGAGATAATGTCAGTGGTTATCTATAGTATTCTACCCAACACAATCGGCTACAGTTTTACACATCTAGCCGCTGAGGCTCCAAAGTCCCGCACCATTGTTTAGTCATCTTTTTTCCCTTTTTATATTATAAATATCAGTTGTTACATGTGTTTTCTATATGATCCAGCCTGTCCCAATTATTCTTCTGCTTTTTAGGATTTGACACACTGTCATTAAAATCCACAGGTTTGACTTGCCATCTTATCACTCCAGGCCTGTTTTACATAGAGTACAAGCTATGTTTAAATTGTAAAAATTTGTTATTAATAATATTTAAGGTTTGATGATAACTCATTTCATGTGTTTGACCTTTCTGGAGTTTAGTCAGGAATGTTGGTTGAGAAAATTAAACACAGAAAATCCTGTTGAGTGTTTTTAATAATTATAGAGTAATTATTTAGTTGCGCCTATGAATATTCCGTGAAATAAATCAATAAACAATAATTGAAGATAATTGAAAATAATGAGCATTCACCATAAAATGTTACTTCGGCATAAAAATCATTTGTGGTGGTTCACTTATCAAGCTCCATGTTTTTGTTATCAACGCCGCTGAGCATCAGGCGGGCTTATACTCACGTAATTATAAAATTAAAAACGTTGGAATACATGGTACTCGACAGAACAAATTTGACCTTTTATAATATTTCTATTCTTTTTCAATGCGCTTTCCTTTAATGTATGCCGCCCCATTTGCATTCAGTTGAATAATATAATTGATCCATAATTAGATTCTGCAGATTTCGAAACGAATTATAAAGAACAATTTAGATTATATATCTCATTTTTCGAAATGAATATTCTAATTATTATGACACTAACCTGAAGCTAAAGCAGTTACATAAAAAATAAAAGTTTGAGATATTTTTTTAAAACAAAATATAAACATATAAACTATTTTGCTAAATATGATAAATAAATAAATATTCACTTTCACAATGTTTAAATAAAAAATACTTTTTTGTTATAATTGTATATAAAATTTAACTATTATCTGTACCAGAATAATATATCTATAATCTGAAGACACATGATAGAAATCATTTTGAATATATAACATAAGTTGAGATAGTATTTTCATTTTTATTTTTTATTTTAGATGTATGCTGCATAATGTTAACAGTTGAATAGTTTTATGTTTATAACTTCGTTCATTTATTAAATAAACTTAAAACAAAGATATTGAATAATTATAAAATTTTCAGTTGTTACACACAATTAAAAAATTAAGAAATTTTAAACATTAATAAAATATTCAATTTAAATTAATTTAAAAACATAATTAATATATTCCTTGAAATATATTGTAGATATATATATATTTTTAAATGATATTATTTTAAATTAGAAAAAAGGTTATAACAAGGAAGGTTGATAAAATTATTTCAAACTTCAAAGAAAATCGATGTTGTAAAGTTGTCCCTTTAAATTGAAATTGAAACTGAGATTACATTTAATAAAATATGTTTCAACAGCATCTGTTTATTTAATAACAAAAAAACTTTGTTCATACAATGGGACTCATATTTCTGATATTATTTTATTGACTGCTTATTTAATCACAATATAAGTATTAGATTGAAATAGTAGATTGTATTTTGGCTAATTATTATATACATCATCTGTCTCAAATTAGAAAGAAAGATTCACTCACAAAAAAGGTATAAGAACAATATCCACTTAACTCAATCCTATTTTTGATATGAGTCATATTGTAATGATATAATCGGTACATTTTTGTATTTCGTTCAAAGAATTGTTATTTATTGTATACCACGCATTTCGCAGTAATCTGTTACCTTAATTAGTAAATAACATTATATAGTTTTTTGGATAAAATTGTAATATGTAATTGATGAATTTATATTATATACCTTAAAGTCGAAAAAAATTTGCGAAACACATCCGATGTATAACCCAAAACAGCATGCTTTTTAAAATTATTGACTTGTGAATTAAAAAAAATTACATGTACTTTTATAAAATGTATTAAAAGCTGTGTATTAAACTAAGCAATATAACAATTATTATTTTGATATTGTGCAACTAATTATCTGTCCATAAATTAATAGTGAAAAAACTTTAATAGATTGTGGCGAATTATTATAAAATATAATTGAAACAAAAAAGATACAAAAAATTTAACTGAAGCAATGAAATTACAATATATTCATACATTCATCAAAAGTTTACAGATAATTTAATTTTTTTAAATTACTTCTTTATCAAAATACATATTTTTCTGAACTTTTGAAAGCTTAAGAAAAACCATACTATCTTACTTATATTCATACTTTTTGATAAATGTTTTACTTATATACCATTGTTTATTGAAACGTAATTGCACAATTTTATGTATAATACTTTGTCTACTATGGAATGTGAGAAAACTTCAGCTGGAGTTTGATCATAAATAAAGACAAGTATTTTTTATTAGTTTGTAAACTAATTTGGTTGATATTTAGTTTTTGCGGCAGCATAACAGTTTTATCATGAATACGGTTATGTTATTTTTATTTTACTTCAACATATTTCTATAGTTATGATATTTAGAATGATTTTTTAAATATTGCCTCATATTCATGCATGATTATATTTTAAGCGATTTGCTTCAATACTATTTATATATATAATTATTAAACAAATATTTTAAGCGTGACACGCAAAACATTAGAAAAGTAAAAGAAGATAACACGCTACTTACATTTTTTATTCCAGCTCAAAATAAAAATTACTTGTGATTGTGATTGTGTATGATTTGTTAAAAGTGAAAATATTTAGGATCTGTAGAGCTAAAATGAAGAAGAAGTTGAGCCAAATTTTCTTGTCATTTTTATTACCAAATACATCTCATTAAATTTTTTTATCCAATCTAACCTGAGCTCATCCTGATTGGATATTATCTGCACAACATGTTTAGGCTACTGTTAGTTGGGCCTTAATCTTTATCATAGTATTGTTATTAAGATGTAGGGTCAGACCAAGGAACTGATCTTAATCTGATCTGATGAAGGTTTTACTATAAACAATTGTTTATTTATCAAATATTATGACTGGAAAGATAAGTAACAATACAAATATTACATAGAATATTAATATATACCAAACATGTGTTATTATAACATCCTATCTGTATATGTTGAATATTCTGTGATGCATTCATTAATTAATTATAGATTTAAAAGATAAATATTAGGTAACCCCTCATATAACTGAAATTTATTTGAATATGTTTTAACATTATGAGTATTATATTTTAAATGCATGGATATTTATTATATTTAGAAGGTAAATCAACGCTTGAATCAACATAGTTACTTGACATATTCAGTATATTGCTTTTTTAATAACATGTTATTGGTAAAATTGATTTATTATATATATATATATATTAATATTCATGTATTATGCACATTAAAACGCAAAATATAAGTGAGAGGGGGTCGCGCAAAACAACCCGGAACTTAATCAGAATTTTTAGAAAAAGCTTATAATTATTCTAGAAATGAATTAATGAATTATAACTATACCACACACAATAGACAATTGTTTCTAATCTATTTCCAGCCACAGTAAAATAGAAAGAGATGGACAGGGAATTGAAATGGAAAAGGAAATGAAAGAAAATGCCAAAAGGAAATCAAAAGGAAATGTTATCGATACAGATTGAAAGAGATAATTCCAGGGATATGGTTGAGCATCCAAACACACATGTACTTTCTTTCAGTGTCTTGCAAATAAACTTTGATGATTAATGCACTGTATCCTACACTATTAGGAGGAACAGTTGCATTGAAATATACAATAATTTGGTTGGTTCTCTTGACATCAAATTTACCTGGAAAACAGGTTATAAAGAATTGATAAATTAATTAATTATAGTTTTTAGTAGAACTAAATAAAATGTATAGATTTAAACGTTATTTCAGCAAAATAAATAAATAAATAAATGACTTATTTATTTATATAGTTCGTAAAAACATTAAAAAAAATTATTACAATTTATTTCAAATTCAAAATAAAATTTTGTAGATGTGCGATATTATTCAATATACAAACTTATATATATTATAGTTTTTGTATCCACCCATAGAAACTAAGAAACTCGAGTTTTTTTCTTATTGAACGAGCGAAGCGAGTTTTATAAGAATAAAAACGAGTGTTTCTTAAGTTTTTCTATCCGATGAAATTGAATGCATACGTTTCCAAATCTACAAAGTAAATAATTACTCCGAATATAATATTTTTACTTAAATTGGTAATATTATTTTTACTGCATATTTCTATTTGATATTTATGAAAAAAAGAAAACGCGTTTTTTCTTATTGAACGAGTTCCGGTCAAATGTTTCTTTAATTTTTCTATTAAATTAAACAGCACACATATATGTTCCAGAATCTAGACTTATAACTCTAATATGGGTTAAAATATTATACTTTCTAAAGTGTGACGAAACTTATTATCCGTCATAGCAATTAACTCTGGGACTTTTTCACCACCCTCATTCCTTGCCAGTCTCCAAGATTAAAAAATTCCTAGGCCCCATCGTGTTGATTTTTCGGTATTTTTATTTTTAGTTTCACTTATTATATCATTAATTTGTTTACTAGAGATATTTGCAAAACGTTTGTTATTCATTTTATAGTGTATAAAAAGTAAATGTTCAAATAATTTGCTGTGCTTCGTCTAAACAGTTTAAATATTTATTATACGAAAATATCAATCTGTGGTATAATACAGTTATTGCATAAAAATCAATGCTAAATCAGCAGTTATTGCACGAAAGTTTGAGTTTTCAAATTATCGATACGAGCGTCAGCGAGATACACCATGATTTTCATGCAATAACCATATATTATCTGTGTAATATTTTAATGATATGATATTGATGTAATGTTATTATTGATTATATTATTGTCTTGTATTGAGATATATTATTGATTCAGATTTGAATTGTATACTAGGTTTGAATATGTAACCTAGAATAATTGATAATGTATGCATAATGTAGCATTATATATAAATGCAATGTGTAATGTATAAAATTGATCAACAACGCTAAAAGATATCAAAATTGTTTAATTTATTTAATTGTGTAATTGCTACACAAGCCGCCGCTGAAAGCAAAGCAGATGAAGCCAACCTCACCAGTGCAGTAGTTAGTGGGTCTTGACCGGAGCTTGCTGTCGGTGCAGAATGGTCTCAATCACTCGCACGGCGGCCTCTGGGATCCTGGTTCCAGGCCCGAATACCGCCGACACCCCCGCATCTTCGAGGAAGGAGTAGTCCTGGGGTGGAATCACACCGCCTGCCACCACCACGATGTCACTGTGTGTGTGTGTGAAGAAATTTACAATAGACGTATCTTTACACATACTACTCGTAGATTTGACAGTAGTGAGTGAACTATATAGGTTTATTTTAACATTAGATTAAAGTACAATATATTAAAATGGCAGGCAGAATCAAGAAAATTGTGTCATTTTATGTTCTTGATAAATGTTTTCATTTTAAATGAAAATATTTAAATAATAACAATTCACGTTTCTAAGCTTAGGGCCATTTTAATAATATTACGCGTGCATTTTTGACATGTTTTCCGACGAACATTTTGGAATTCTGTCCGTGAATTATTGGACTTTAAAAAAATGATTTCTCAAAAAATTAATAAAAAATAATTCTATATATTTATTCTAGACATAAATAAAACTATAATTTCACTGACAACAGTACTATTAAGAAAAATATTTTAGGATACGATTACAAGAAGATTGTCCGATCTCAGAAATTTAGAACATAATATTTTAGAGATAAATATTTAAACACTTTAAAAGTTTTTACAAATTAATTTACAATCAAGATGAAAAGTTTGTCGATGGCATTAGACAGCGGGGCTATTAATAAAAAAGAAATATAATAAATACCTTTCCAGTAATATTAATATATATATATATGCTACTTAATTATTGAATCAGTAGTATAAAACATATATGTTTAAGAAACATATAAATTACTACAAATACAACCAACAGCTGATCAGATTGTAACATCACTTACCCTCGTCCAGCCTTCTTAAGTTCCTTAACCAGTTCAGGAACAAGAGTTCGATGGCCGGCAGCGAGGGAACTCACTCCAACAACATGGACATCAGCGTCCAATGCTTGTTGTGCCGCCTCTTCGGGGGTCTGACCAGAGATGGAAGGAGGGAAAGAAAGATTAACAATAAATAATAATAGTAAGACTACTAGGCTACAACATTTAGAAGAAGTGAAGGATAGAGAGAGAGAGATAGAGAAAGAGGAAGGTGTCCTCTAGCGTCACTGACTCAGGCACGCACACTGTGACCCTTATTAATACAAGGGTCAGAGAGAGAGAGAGGAGAGAGAGAGAGAGAGAGGAGAGAGAGAGAGGAGAGAAAGGAGAGAGAGAAAGGAGAGAGAGAAAGGAGAGAGAGAAAGGAGAGAGAGAAAGGAGAGAGAGAAAGGAG
>JAUZND010068604.1:5717-17290 GCA_034780555.1 Coelogynopora nodosa | reverse complement strand
TATTATTTATCGCATACTTGTAATGAGTACTATCAATTTTAATAACTAAAATAACTATTATTTTCACTAGAAACCTATAATTTTGACTTATAATAAAGATAATTAAGGTGATTTTCAAAATCACCCCTTGGTAGAGCGAAGTTGTGCGGGACCTTGGTATGGCGAGGGTTAAGGAACTACAGTGTACGCTTGATTGTTGTATTTTATAGTTGATTCGTGCACACATGTGCAATCATATTTCGTGTATTTTATCTCCATCATATTACTGTTGCAATTTTATTATAGGATGGTATACAAATTTATGTATATTTATTGTTTATCTATTTTTTGCCGTTGTATGGGGTATTTTTAATATCTACTAAATAGTTTTCATAATACTACCGTGTTAGGTATGAGTAGATTTAAAAGCATATATTGTAATAGATTTAAATATACATTGAAATCAAATTAATTATTTTATAGGTTTCTAGTTGTAAAATTTAGTTTTTTAAACAACAGTTATTTTTGAGGATATAGCTTTACATTTATTTCGCACTTGTTTCAATTATTCACTTCAAATAAGGAAATAGACAAATTTAAGGTCTAAATATTAGTTTTTTATTTGTCACTGATTATTTACTAATAACTTTTATTGCTTGTTTTAATACCTTTTAAAACAGACCGCGGTAAGGTTAATTTTCATGGCTATACATTTGTTTATATATAACATTTTATAACCTGTCAAAAATATAGTTATTGACTCTCTATGTGTCATTTTGTTTTCTCTAGTTAATAAACACGGTTTCTTTGACTTTCTATATTATAATTGAAATATTATACATATGCTCGATAATGAAATATTAAAACAGACAAAAAATTAATATATTTGCATAGAGTTTTACTCTATTTAAAAAAACTGAAATGCAAATTCTGCTAAGTATACAATTTATCTTTTTTATTAATAAAATAATAATTTATATTAGCTTAATTGTATTCTTAGTATTTCAAATTCTACAGGTTATATTCGATAACAATGTTTATATTCAGCTTTTGTTCCATACTCGCATTAAAATTGCATATCACTATTAAGCGTATGTAAATAATATACACAAACTAATAAATGTTATAAACAAAACAGAGAAAATGTCCAATGTTGGTACACATAGTTCTAACGACATAAATACAACAAGAACAAGTCAAAACCAGATCAAAAAGAAGTCATTAATTGGCACATTATTTACTGCAAGACATCTGCATCATCACGTTTAGAACATGATTCGCCATTCGTCCGCTCCAAATAGAACTGGATCCAACTTCCAAAGTGAGGATTCAGCCGCTTTGGCGAAGATTGGAAACAATCGATTGACAGAAGCTAGTGTGAGGTTCGAAAATATTGCATCTGCAGTAGAAAAGAGCAATACAATATATTGATATGTGATATATACATATGCGTAATAACCTAAAAAGTTAAGTAAAGTTAAGTAAATATATATGCATCATTAATTTTGTTCTGCACAGATATAATATATATAATTATAACACACATATATATATAAATATAATATATTATGTGTTACACGCGTTTTTACTATAAATATATTGTGGATGTGAGATATATTTGAAAAAAATTGATTTTAATATCTGATACAGCTTGGTTTAGTAATATATATGTAACATTTTTATATAACGCCGACGGAATGTATAACGTAGGTATCATAGTTGAAGTAATGAATGAGGAATGAGAAGAGACAACAATGTTCAAAATATAACATTGAAAGAGTACAAATCTACTTGCCACGAAGCATCAAAACCTGTCGAAAATAAACACTGCCAAAGGTCAGTTGAATCAACTAACTCTTTTCAATATAGGCCAAGTAAACTGTGCAAGCTGCTTATGCCATCAACGCCACCAGAACCAGAAACATGAGATCCTGTCAATGATGTAGCAGACTATTTTGTTTCGAAAATTGATAATATTTGTTCTGCCGTGTTGACTGTTCCGCATAGTTATCCTCTACCTAACCTGCCTGTACCAATTCTAAAGGAGCTTCTAATTAAGAGGAAATCCACTAAATCCTCTTTCTCGCCTAAAACATCACCCAGAGTGTACTCTCTAGCAATTCGTCTTGTATTGCCTTGTCTAAGCCCCTCTGTCACCTATCCCTGCATACCGAGTACGGCACACAAGCCGCAGTAGTGGGACAAATGTCGGATTACCCTTCTTATTATATATCAAACAATCGGGTCTAACGAACCAAATTCCAGGTCTCAGTTGGGCTCGTTATAGCAAGCTGTGATCATGTACGGAACGTTCACTTTGCTTTCCGTTTCACTCCATAACTGGTATTAAATTAGGAGAATATTTCCATCAATATAAATCTAGTTAAATTGATACAGTAAAATGAAGAAATTGATCAAACGGTACAGTTATCGTTGTGAATATTGGCTGAGATTCCACAGCTCAGCACATACTACAATATTGACCATTTAAACAGTAGTGTTATTCGAGGAATATGTCTATGATAATTAAAATCAGAATCTTCTAGTGGGAATAAAGTGAAGAACATTCACAATGTTTATTTCTCATAAAGAATGTTCAATCAATACATTTGGTCAGAGTTAACAACATTAAAAACTAATGAAGATTATTCATCTCTCTTTTAGTGTATTTTAATTTCTATAAAATAAAAAAAATCATAATAAATTTCTTATGTTGTATAAGACAAAATTTTGCATAAATAATGAAAAGTAGAGCATATTAGAATATTTCATAAATTCATCAGAACAAATATAAAATAATAAATATTCAAAAAATAAACTTTAAATATATGTAAAACGATTAAATACAGCTATCATTTTAATGTACAATAAAAACAACTTTCATTCTGGTTTATAATATTTAGATAATATCAAGGTGACATTTTGTCACCTATCTATAATAATATGGTAACGGCATATTATTTTGTAAAATTTTGGCATAATTTCCATCGTTTCCAGAGAAATGTTTAGGGTTAACTGCCTGTATTCAATACATTCTCTAACTTGTCCCTACATGCTCCTTCTGTTACCTCTTGCTATATTGTACTCATAATGACTAATGACTGATCATACCATATTATGAGTAGCAAACATACCATCTTTTTCATTGTGAAAAGCATCCACCAGAGACGAAAGCGTGGATGACTGAAATGATGTGTTAAACAACAACAGTAAATTAATTTTAAACGGTTTATATAGAAATTGGATAAAACTGTGCATACAAATATTAATATTACATTTAATTGTTTTATTGGATTTAAAAGGTAAATTAATTTTTTTTGAAAATAAAATTTAGGAGGAGCGAAACGAAAGAAAATGAAAAAGGTTTATTCTAACAGTTTTAAAAAAAAATGAAAGATATTTCGGTTAATAATTCTCAAAAAATGAAGATAGCAAACAAAATATAATATACTAATACAGACAAATAAGCGAATATACAGATAGGAATATAATGAAGAATGTTGACAAGATTGCAATGGAGAAAACAGTGATATTAATTGTAAAATTTTTAGGAAAAGGAAGAACCAGAATTAGACCCAGAAAATTAAAGAAAAAAACACATTAAATTTCATTTGGAAGCCTCTTTAATGCAGGCTAATATTTGTACATTTATTATGTTCTGTGTCTATTTCAGTAAAACAATTCGAATAACTATCCAAGGAATGGGAAGCACAACCATCACAAGAGGGCACATGTTCACTTATAGGACCTATTCATTGGTGCTCAATAATCTGTTGACTGAGGTACCAATTTGTTCGACCAATATAGTTGAGGTCTTGATCAATAGGACATGTGTATGTGGCAGTAGGATCTTTGTTGGAACAAAGTTGGCCTACCTTCATAGTGGAGAAGACAACTTCAAGATAAGAATGGAAGAAGTTCTTTTAACAAGTTGTTTCATGTTTTTTGATAGTTGAATGGGAGCAAAACTATAAAAAGAAATTAAGAGATAAGATTTAGTTTCTATATAATGAAGTTTAGTAGAGGGGGATTGATAAGACATTCTACCAGAGATGAATTTATTAATACAATTTTCAATCATACATTTAGGATAAAAGTTCAGTTTTAAGATATTAGTTAAATCATTTCTTTCAGCATTGAAAATAGTCCATGAGAAAGATATTCTATAGGCACGGTGGTGAAATCAACAGACAATACATTTGTACCAGGTGACATGAGCATTGGATTTGAAGTTAACAGGAAGTTTGGTGTAACTAAGTGTCTTTTCTATAAACAAAAGTGGAAATTTTGTTAAGATCATGGCTAATATTAAAGCTATGTCAAGAAAGGCAACTAATTATATGGTAAAGAAATTTATCAATATAAAAGTTAACAGGAACAATGAGAAAGGTGTCATCAACATATATCTACAATAAAGAGAAGGTTCGTCTTCGCCTGATGATAACCAACATAATAACTTTAATATGGGAATGAATGAGAGAACATAATTGTATTTTTTCTAAAATAGACAGGTTACTATTGACATTAATATTAGTAAAGAGCAGATTACCGCAACAACTAGGCCTGTTTAGCTATATCTCTATCAGTCTTACTGACTTCATTACGCAAGAGTTTAGTTTCGAATTAGCGTGAACCTATAAGTGAACATTCGGCCATTTGCGATGATTGTCCTTCCATTACTTGGATAGTTTCACTATAATAGACACGGAAAATAATAAATATATATATTAGCCTTATATATTAGCTCTTCATATAAAATGTTATCTTCTTTCCCTGTCTAACTCCGGTTCTATTGTAATCGTGTCATTATTGTTCATTATAATTCTATTTGTAACTTCGCTTGTTTGTTGGCGTTATTTATAATACTTTGTTTACTATTTTTTTTATAGTTTTTTGAGAATTGTTAAAGTTTAACCGAAATAAGTCAAAAAACACAATTATAAGAACGCATAAAAAATATTCGTTTTCTTATTTCTTTAAAATCTGGTTAATTCCAAATATTCTATAACTCCTGTTTTCTATCCCTGATAATAAATGTAAAAGATATTTTATAAAAAATAAAAAGTTCATAAAATAACGTGAAAAGGACAGAGAATTAACCCTTCGATCGTACCATTTTTATTCAAAGAATAGAAGTTTTTAATTGAACGATGTAATGTATGACCCTGATTTTATTACTCAGTTGGTAAAAAACTTTTATTTAACTAAAAAATAAAAATATATAATTTCAAATATTTTAACACACCTGAAAAAATTGTGTTTTTATTAAACTATTTTATACCCCCGGGTTTTCTTACTTGCCAAAGATAATGGAAGCTAAAATTTGCAACTTTAACAGAAAAAATAAAAGTATCATAAAATATATACATTTAACTTGAATAATAAAATGAATTATTAAAAAATACTTAAATAGCATTTATACTACTTATTGATTATTATTATATAAGCAGTAATATATTAAAAATATATCAAACGAAGGAAGTTTCTTTTTTCAAGGGGGGTCCCCCCTCCCCCCCAACAGAGCAGACCCTACACAATATACCATATGTCCACGGACGAAGGGTTAATTTAATCCATAATAATCTCTGTTCGAACATTTACAAAAATAAGTGCATTTCAGATAATTTTTATAATGATATCTGACGTTATCACATAAGTTAAAATCAATTAAATTTGAGAATCTTACTCATTTATCCGAATTGAAAAACATACAAGCAACAGATGAAAATTGTCCAATGCTTCATTAGTTGAATCAAATTGAATGACGAATACATATTTTGAAGTTGATTCAGTCTTGCACTAACATAAAAAGTATCGGAGTTATCCATATTACAACATCTATATGCAGATTATCTTTATTTATCTGGCTTCGCGAACCATCTCTAGATTTTTCCGAAATGTTCTGTCTATTCTAAAATCCCTCTTTTTACTAATATTATTCATCGTGCATCACGTATAGGGGTGTAACTGGAATGAAAGGGACTGGCCAGAAAGGAATTTGTGAATTAAAAGTTTAATGCACCTTTAAATCACAATATTTGATGGTATATTTTAATATAGAAATAAAGACTCATAATTGATTTGTCCCGAAAAGTGGAGATATGTCGATTAAATCCTTGTGTCCTCTTATTGTGGACTACGATAACTTATTTGTAAACGTTATGTTTCATAACTGATCAATACAATGCAATTCATTCATCGGACATCGGGTTTTGAGTTAAACTAAAAGCATTGACTATAGCCACTGTAAATGTCTTGCATAAATATTTAACTAATAAATCTATGTCTCTACTAGCCTACTTCTCAAAGATGAAAAACAACAACATCAGCTACCCTCTAGCAGGTATTGCAACTTTCATTTTATTTAGCCAAGTTGACATTTTTAAATCGGAATAAGTCGATAACAAAAATTGTATATCTATTTTTTTGTTTTAAGTCAAAGGTAAATTTTGAACACTTTTCAATGAATAGAAGTTCCATCTTACTTAAAAATTACACGGCACAGCTATTTAATTCGTCAATCAAAATACAAAATTATATCGATATGGAAATATACTTTGAATTACAGTTTAGTGACATAAATTTTTATTTCAAAAAGGTTACAGATTATTATGGTTATTAGGTTATGCGGGTATTATACATTATTGTGGATGTTAGAAAACTGTTTTGCTTATTAATTCATAATAAATAATTGTCATAATATGACATGACAGATAAAGATTAGTGTATTTAATTACTCATACTTTATATATTCATACATAGAGAAACATTTACTCTACAGAATATATTAAAACAGAAAATAATAGTTAACTCTCCACTTTCTTCAACTGACTTCTTCTGGTGTTTCAATAAAAAAAGAGATAAACTACCTTTTAGTTGATTCTGAAGTTGCTCAATGAGACTAGAGATGCGAGAATGTAATAGTTTACACAAGAAAGGGATAAATGTGAACACGATGAAAGGGAAAATGATGCTGATGCAACCGAATATTAAGTCAGTTTTAACATATTACATAATAATTTTGAATGGCTACTTTTTCTTTATCCTTTGTGCAACAATAATTGAAAAGGTAATTTAGTTTATTTCTTCAATATACATTGTTTCAATGAATTAACAACCATCGATTTTCTTTATAGTTTTTTCAATTTGTAGAAAAATGAAGCAACAATGTAATAAATATGCAATAAAATAAAACATGATTATTTGAAAAATTAACTACCATAGAAGATGCTTAATACGTATCCTATATAATAATTTTTAATAGCTAAAAAAAATAATATGGTTATAATAACAAAATTTATTTAATTCTCAATTTAATAATCACGAGGAGAGTCTCAGTGTCAAAAGCCAGGCTATAATTAAAAAAAAAAATTTTTTGGAGAGAATTATAGATATTTCGTAATCTGAGAACAGATGTTAATGTTCAATTAATAATTCTAATTTTTCATTTACATCGAGTTTTTAAGCACATTAATTTCACAACAGTGTGTGAAAATACGTAAACTTACCACATTAACCGGATGGGTAGCCAATGTATTGATCAGTTCAGCGTGGAACATTGCTTTTAGTTGATCTAGAGCTGTAGCCGAAGATCGAAGCAGTATATAAACCGTACCTATTGAAGACATTAAGGAACAGTACGGTGTTATCTACATTAGTGAGAGAGGGAGAAGGAGAGAGAGACAAAGGGATAGAGAGATGGAGAGAGACATGGAAAGAGAGAGAGAGACATGTAGAGAGAGAAAGAGAGGGAGAAATAAAGGGAGAGAGAGAAAAATGGGAGAGGAAGAGAGAGAGGTGGAGAGAGAAAAGGGATATGGAGAGGGAGAAGGATATGCAGAGGGAGAAGGATGTAGAGAGGAAAAGGTAGAGTAAAGGGATAGTATAGAAGGATTTTATAGAGGGATACATATTTTTAACAATATTATTGATAAAAGATACTGTTGATTTATAATAAATTTTGCTTACTAATATAATCCTATTCTAATCAGTATTTAAATTAAATAATAACAAAAATATTAAGCGTATAAATAATGTAATATCTTTATTAGCATCATATTTGTACACTTAGTAGGCGAATACCAATATTAACTACTTTTTACTTATTCGACGCGTTAAAAGAGAATAGTTATAGACCATAAATAAGGATTTACAATTTGATTTTATACGTAGAGAATATATACTCCTAATGGACGTTTCTGTGAAGCTTTCAAGCAATTTACATGCTAATGAACTGTTGTCAAAAGGAGTATATTTCACAATACGCATTAATAACTAATAATGACATTTCAGAGAAAGAGGGTAATTTATTAAGAAAAGGGTTATTCATATCGAATTTTAACTTAACAAACACTTCACGAACTTGTGTGGGTGTTAGACACTTTTCAAAAATGACTCATCCGATGAATCTGAAATTTCTTTATATAGGGACAATTTCCTTAAATAGGGACAATTCTTGTGGACAATTTTACATAAACAAATTCATCGTGCACGTAATCTTTTTAAATTCCCATTTTAAAAATAATAAAATCTACTTTTTTAAAGAAATTTTTACAATATTGACACGAAACGTATTCTTGAATAAATTATTAACTAGACAAAATATATAATATTATATTGCTATATAATTAATAAATACAACAAATTTGAGTATAGATAAAAATGTAGAAAAAATATATAGCATTGGATGTGATTCGAACTAGAACAAACAGACGTTTTCAATTGTAAAGATTTGATATTGTTATCGTGATCTGCAATAGAAGGCCTATCTATTTCAACTGAATTGTTGTTTAAAAGAATCAAATGTGATACATAATATTAGAGACACATGGTCTCCATTCTAACTAGTTTCAGAGTCATTGACACATCAGAGACACATGGTCTCCATTCTAACGAGTTTCAGAGTGATTCACACATCAGAGACACGTGGTCTCAATTCTAATGAGTTTCACAGTGAGTGATACATCAGAGACACGTGGTCTCCATTCTAACTAGTTTCAGAGTCATTGACACATCAGAGACACACGGTCTCCATTCTAACGAGTTTCAGAGTGAGTGATACATCAGAGACACGTGGTCTCCATTCTAACGAGTTTCAGAGTGATTGAGACATCAGAGACACGTGGTCTCCATTCTAACGAGTTTCAGAGTGATTGACACATCAGAGACACGTGGTCTCCATTCTAACTAGTTTCAGAGTGATTGACACATCTGAGACACGTGGTCTCCATTCTAATGAGTTTCACAGTGAGTGATACATCAGAGACACGTGGTCTCCATTCTAACTAGTTTCAGAGTGATTGACACATCAGAGACACATGGTCTCCATTCTAACGAGTTTCAGAGTAAGTGATAATTGAGTTGTATATAGATAAACATAATACATGTCAATACATTAGATGATCGCTATAAAGTTAATTCTGTACATAATAAACATATGGTCATGGAAACCAAAGGTTCATTCACATTAGAATCATTTGTATTTTTTTTAATTCCTAAAAAATTAATGTACAAAACAATAACTTTCAAGCTTTAGAAAGATAGATTTATTAGAGGTACAATATCTATATTTGTTAGTGGTCTAGACTGGTCCAGGTAAGATGGTCAACAAAAAACCTCGTTCAGATTGTCATATCGATCCGAAAATTACATATAGGTAAGAACTTGTAATTATCAGTATAAAATAAAAGTTAGATGCTGAAAATAATTTTCTTTCTTGGGTTTCCAAGAGTCGGCCAAAATGACGGCATCATAAAAGCTCAAATAAAATATTAATACACAATAGGCTGTGATCATCGTTGAAATCTATTCTTCGAAATATTATGTTACAACCCTGCTACAAAAAATGCAAGTCTCATATTAAAGTGTGGTAGTGCTGTGAAATTAGTTTTCATCTTAATGTTATATTCAACAGCTCTAAATATTAAATATAATTGTAAAACATGAAAAGGTTTTCTCTTATGGTATTAATATAGAGTATGCTCAAAAAACTAACAATATTAAAATAATATGAATAATTTATTCTCGGTAGCTTTTACAATAATGCAATACTTATTTATCTCATAATGCGCCTGAAAGTTTAAATTGCTTCCGGTAAAAAATCAGCATTGTCTTTTCAAATTGAATGAAACACTGGTTGTTGCAACTTTAATGGAAAATAACTTTATTCAACTGTATTTATTTTATTAAGGTAAGTCGCACAAGCCACAATACAGATCTTATTTATATCACGAAACTGCACTTAAAGAAGATAAAAAATAGTTTACAGCTGAGCTTTGATATTTAACAAATTCATCGCATTCATTTCCGATTTTAATAAAGTCGTTAAAGTATTTTAAAACAATTTTATATTGTCTCCCATTATACAAGCAGATTATCGCTTAAAGTTATTTCCAATCATTTACCTCTATATAAAAATATATATATAATTGGGTAAGTCTGGTGTAGGATTTATCACACCAAACAAATTTATAACACTACAAATTAACTTAGCCCCGAGTGAAGTCAATAATCTGTATAAATTAAACCAAGTGAACTATGAACTATATAGTTGTAATCACTAATAACATATGTATCGATCGGGTATTCCAATTAATTAATATTTCGATAATTAACTAAAAAGATTATGAAGCTATAGGATAGTTGCAATTTCAACTAATATGCAAGTCAATGAAATTGTTAACTATTGATATGATTATTATTCATCTAAATAATTTTACTGCAATAATTCACGTTTCACACAATGTAGAAAAAAATGGATGGAATAGTTGAAACTTATATAAAACATATCATTTGCATATAATAAAGTTTTGTCGCCTGCCTAAAGTTGAAAACAGTTGTAATATTGAGGAGGGTTGGGGTAAAATAGGTATTTAGCTGGCTCACAATATTGGAATGTGAAATCATACACTTGTGAAGTGCATTCAGAATTATTGAATTAAATATTTGAAAAAACCAGTCGATATTTCCTAACCAGCTCATATTACATTATAATAGAGAAGCGAGTCTGCTAAGTGAACAATAGAATAGTAAATGACAACATTCCATTCCTCTCATAAACCCAACTAGGTTTTAAACAAACAAAAAATAAGAAGTAAGAATGAACCAAAGCAACTGTCCAAAAAGTAACAAAATCAGCACCAAACCAGCTCAGGAGTTGTCGAACAGGAAGAATGTGTTATCATCAAACCACAAATATTCATGTAAAACATGTTACAATCCAAACATAGTCTCTACAGTAAAAAGAGAAGTCTGGAGTGTTGAGATGACCAGACAAATAAAACCTGGGGATTTAAAATACAGCCTACCAAATCCAATAGGCATCAACGCTCAGCAACATCACTCTGAAGTGAATACACCAACTTCAATAAGATTGCATTTTTCAAATGCTTCATCCGATGGGTTATCACATGTTTAGCTGTTTCGCCTATTTCAAGTGACTTTGTCCATTGATGTGAGTGGGGTTCACACTCTCACAAGCTTAGTTCATTGATGTGAGTGGGGTTTTCACTGTCACAGGCTTAGTTCATTGATGTGAGTGGGGTTCACACTCTCACAAGCTTAGTTCATTGATGTGAGTGGGGTTCACACTCTCA
>JAUZND010068593.1:0-17291 GCA_034780555.1 Coelogynopora nodosa | reverse complement strand
TCCAGCCAATACAACCAGTAATTGTGCTTTATTTTGTCCTAAATTACATTTATTTTAAATAGACATTTATTTACAGTGCAAATCAAACCATATTTGCCATGGCACATATAATTATGTAATAAATGCAACCGGTTACTGTATACATAAAATATTCATCGCAATATACGTTTAATCAAAATTTATGCTCAAATATATAATATTTGTAATCTGTTTGCAATACATCTACTATGGAGGTTATGTTATAGGGTTGAACTTAAAACAAGTCTATTAATCACATTTATATAGCAGAACTTATTGATTTGTGCACAGCATTAATGATTTTGATTATAAAGTTAAACAATAACATAATAAATCAATGCAACCGCATAACTGGTGGCTGATATGCGTAACATGGACCAAACTTACAGGATGTCTCTCTTTTAGCGTGTTTTTACATAATATAAATATTAAATACTTGTTGCTATGGATATTTCATACACATAACAACCTATTACAAATAATTTTATTCCATAACATTTTACATACAACATTTTGATATTAATTTAATGAAATTTAATTAATTAATTGAAAGGTTTTAATTATGTTAACTATATACGTATAGGTTTTAATGAACAACTGTTATGGTTTCGAATTATTTTTATTATTATTGTATGTTTTTTCAAAATAAATAAATATGTATTTCATTACTTAAACTGTAAAAACATTGAATTTATGTTTTTTTTATATTTTAATGAATTTCATGTGATTATTAATACACGTCATATTTTACAACAAATAAAACATTAAAAAAAAATAACATCACTTTTATTTTTAATATAGTAATTATTTTTTCATTTTGTTTTAATTTCAGGTTATGGACATGTGACACCAAAAACTAAATGGGGGAAGTTCCTTTCAATGCTATATGCATTCTTCGGCATTCCACTTATGTTTATGTATCTTTCCAATATTGGTGATTACTTGGCTGACGTATTTCGGGTAATATACTCTCGTCTCTGTCGGAAAGGTTGTGACAAAATGTGGTCGATGGGAAAAAAGGGAATTGGTAAAAAACAAAATAATGATACCAATAAACCTCGAGCTCAAACATTTGCATATGACTGTCAAACATGGCCTCCGGATTATCGAGTAAATCTGCGACTACCTCCGAAAAGAATAGACGACAAAACAACTTACTTGTCTTTACAGAAAAGTGAATTACCTAAAGCCTTACCAGGCAAAACTCTCCAGAACAGTAATGCCTCCAATAATGAAGATTTATTTTATGGACCATCAAAACAATCCTATAAAAACTCCAAAAGTAAATACTCTGATAAGACGAACAATGTTTGTATCAATTTTGAAGACGTATCTAAGTATGCTGCTCAAAATAAATGTGTCTACAAAGGTTATGAACCAATAAACCAGGAAATTATAGAGCCCCCAAAAACCTCGAAGAAGGAATTAACTTCCTACACCATGAAATCGAGTGGTACGATAACAAGTGAGATTGTGAAATCAGCATCAATGCCATTTAAGCAGCCTCGCAAGTTCTACTGTCATGCTAAATTTCTTCCCGCAAAGATTCGACTCCCAGATGATGACAAATCGCCAAGAGGACCTTCCTTCAACGACGGACCGTCGCATCTGGTCAACTGGCGTGATATTGACAATGATCTTGAAATTGGTTCTTACGAAGAATTCCTCACGTTACCTAGAAGATTACGAGACGTTGAAAAGGAAAAGGCAAACTGTATCGGAGAGAGACAGCAAACGTTGCCATTGTATGAACGACCTAGTAACCAATGCCCCGACAATCTTAGGCCTGAATGCAAGCAAATGAAGCCATCACAGTCTACTCCAGCCAGAGACTTTCACTATGATGGCAGTTTTCTAGTTGAAAATTATTCATTATCCGGTGGTTCCATAGGGGAAGATCCGGAACTCTTCGATGCATTGACACGTCGTGTGAGTTACAGTTCAGATGGCGTGGAGTTTTCTGATAGTAGTCACGATTCCTTGGAGTCGTTAAGAGAGCGACAACGAAGAACGGTAGGTAAGAAAAGCATCAAGTCTGTGACAGTTCCTATTAGTCTTTCACTGATTATAATGACATCCTACATTGTTGTTGGAGCATCTGTATTTTGTCACTGGGAGGACGGCAGCTACATGAAGTGGGCTTATTTTTGTTTCATTACGCTTTCAACCATTGGTTTTGGAGATATCGTTTTGGGTGAGTATTAAGTTGTATTTATATTAATTATGCAATAAAAGAATTGGAATAAAAATAAGAATAAAGAATGTGGCGTATATTTCTGATAATGTAATCAAAATTGAAGATATAATTTACAATAATAGTTTTAAAAAGTGTGGAAATATATTTATAAATAAAATTGTATCAAAGTAAATAAATTTACAATGTAGAGTTCAGAATTTTGATCAAGTCAGTTGAGTGAGTTCAAGGATTTTTTGCATTTTTTAGAGTACTAGACGACAAGTTTTACATTCAATAAGGTTAATTCCATTTGTCGATACTCACAAATGAATGTAAGTTAATATTTATTGTATGTATTTTTTTAACATCTGCCAGATTGAAACCTGAAGGTGGCAAAAACAGAGCAACATATCATCTGTAGAGTACTGTGTTGTTTACCGATTGTAAAGGGGCCATGAAAGCACAGAACATTGTTGACGACAGAATTGCTTCTGGTGGGACTCCGGGTGTTACTTGAGACAATTTGCTTAACTACATATATCCATTTAAGAAAAAATGGTGTCCGATTTGGTCAAATAATTATTGTACCAAATGATAAATCAGTTTGGTAGGATTGTCTGTCCTTGTCGTGTGGAATTATATCAAAAACTTTCGTGACATTAAAACTGATAAATTAAACAGCGTTGAACTTCTTTTCTCCTAATTTAATTTAGTGTAGATGGCGATATTGATTATTAAAATTTGAGACTTTTCAATATTTTAATTTAAACTTTTTTATTATTGCATTATTTTTTTCATTTTTCGGTGATGTCTTTATGTGCGAAATTTATTCTGAAAGAATCCATAAATTTGATCCACTACAATTGATTTAGAAACAAATTCGAATATGAATACTTTTTTATGTTTTAATTTAATTTTTATTGAATGAAATATATTCTATCATTGTATAAATAGTAAGTAGTTTATGAAAATAATATACTCAATTTTATTAATAAGTATAAACATACAAATTTTATAAATATGATATTAGATTATACTTAAATTTTACTTTTAATAAAATTTTACTAAATATTAATAATTTGTCCTTTTGGGTTTGTTGACACCATTATCATTCATTACCAATTTATCATTATATTTAATTTGTTCAAAATAAAAAAATATTAATTGCAAGCTGTGAACATCCAACCATGCAGTTGGACTGTTGGACAGTTGGAGTGTGGGAGATTGACAATCGTTATACAATGTATATCGTCTAGCAAAATTGATCAAAAATCAAATTAAAGAAAAAACAAAAAGCTAAATCAAATTAAAAAAATATCAATTGTATAATTTTTTCCTATTTTTAAAATTAAGCCATTTATTAATTTTTAAAACTTTAAATTAACTATTATAATTAGAAAATATTATTTAAGAACCGAGGAAATAATGTTTTTTAATTTTGGCTTTTTAAAAGCAATACTATTGAAAAAACGAATTTGAATTAAATATATTTTAAAATAAACTACTTTTGCAGCATCATTCAATAAAAATATATATTTCAAAATAATTCGTAAATATTTAACTCATACACTAATTTACATTATTAAAAATTGACAAAATAACGTATTAAGAATTAAAATGTACAAAATAATTTACAAAACGTATCTTTAAATGTTACAATAACTACAGGTAAAACTTGGTCATTTTAAAATTCTTCAAAGTGTAAAATTGCAACTTTTTAACATACCTACACAGCAAAAAAAATTATGCATTAACGTTTAACTATTTCTGCAAGTTTAAGGCACACGCAATGTTTACCACGGTTCATTTTAATTAATGCCATCTATGCATTTTTAATTTCTTTTAGGCACAAAAATAGATTCAGAAAATCCGAAGGAAAAGATGATTATTCTTGCGCTCTACGTAGCGATCGGACTGTCGGTGTTTGCTATGTGCTTCAAGCTGATGGAGGAAGAAGTGATAGCGAAGGTTAAGCGATTGGGTCGTAAAATAGGCATTATTAAAAAGAAGTAACTGTGGACAAGTTTATGAGTAATTAGTTTTTAATTGTTACGAATAATTGGAAGATATGCAGCATCCGGATGATTTGCCAAGGATACAGCATCTTTGCAATGATTTGGTAATATTTATTATAATTTGCAATGAATCTGAAGTTGGCATTTAATTATTCAAAAATTAGTTTCAAAGAGGAAAAAATTTAAATAATACATTTATTCTATTTTATATATATATATATATATATATTTTTTAGGTGAAATCAGAATTACTGTGTGAAATAATCTATTTACGTCCAAATATGTTCCATAATAGGAACGTATCTTTTTAGATAAACGAATCATTATTTCTAAATTGTAGAATCGAAATATATTTCATAAATGATAAATAATGAAATTTATAAACCTTTTTTTTTAATAGTAATATTTTTTATGACTATAACACAAATCTTTTTTGCTGATGTTCAGATTTTAGGATGCCACAGACTGAAATTGCTTAAAAACAAAGAAAATATATATTTGTAATTCTAAAGATACATAGATGTTATTATTCATATATACATATTTTTCGTAGTAAAACTATCCAATCGCTTTTTGTTTTTTGACGAATATCTTAGGTTTCTGAATAAGATCCAAATAAAGTTTGAATTTTTTTGTAAGATCTGGGTAAGATATAAATATTTTGAATTTATGGTTAAGATCTTAGTGAGATATCTTCATGCGATCTTATCAAGAAATTCAAGGTTTATTCTGATCTAATCAAGAAATTCTACATTTATTTGGATCTTATTAAAAAAATCCAATACTTGGCAAATATTTCAAATCTTGATAAGATCTTGACAAGATCTTGGTAATATCTTTTTAGGAAATCTTCGTTTCAAATAATTGGATAGTTTTTATAATGGAATTTACTTCTGAGTTAAACTATTTGAATAGCCTGCTAACCTTTTCACTTATAATTTAAAAATACATTTATGCTAGCTACTAAACGCTTATAAGCATAAAAATGTGTATACTATGTATTTACATATAAGCAATGGATTATGAATATAAGTATAATTTAGGTATTAAGTAATTTATTTACGATATTGTAAAAGCATAACTTGTTTATCTAGAATTATTTTCGATACAATAACAAAACTTTTGTTTCTGTCTATATAGATTTTTTAATTTTGTAATTTAATTGAAAATAAGTGCATTTAAAAAAAAATTATCAACTTATTTTTATTATTTTTTCTCGTTTTTATTGAGATGAATTTATGATTAGTAATAAAATATTTAATAAACATGTATTGCATTTTGAAAACTAATAACACTATTATCATTATCAAACTTGATACCTTTATTGAAAAATGTTAATACATCATTTATACTTGTATATTTATACATGTATAAATACAGACTAAATATTTGGTATAGACACCACATTTTTAGATTTCAGAATAATTAAATAATATTATATTAAACTTGTAAAATGAAACATTTATAAATAGAACAGTTTAGAATAGCAAATTTTAAAAGTTTCTATATATTTGGATAATAAGATTTACATGTAATTTCATAAAAAATGCTTCCTTGAATAACATTTATAACAATGAAACATTGAACATATTTAGTCACATTTCTGCAGGATTATCAGTTTATAAATATGTTAAAAATGTACAAAACCTTATTTGTATTAAATGTGGCTGCAATAATAAGATTGTGTATTTACTAGTATATAGTAGTCTGCAATATAAACCTTTTAATCATCCATATTCTATGTATAATATATTTAACTATATTAAAACTCTTACGAGTTCATTATTTTTGTATGAACAAAATATAATAGTAAAATATTATATAATGTGTAGTATATATATTTTTATTTTCCGAATATTACCAAAAAATTGTATTTTAATATATCACACAAATTACTATTACTCAATATAAAATTTTGGTGTTTTAGGTTTTTGTAAATTTGAACATATTCCAACTTCTCCTTCTTAACATCATGTTCACCACTGTGATTCATCTATTCATGTCAATAATAACACATGTCAATTAATAATACATACAATAATCAAAACAGAGAATTATTTCTAAATAAAAATCGATAACAGTACAAAACTGGTATACAACATTTTAAACTCTAAAATGTGGAATAAACGTTATAATTTAAACATTTTAATAATGAAAGTATTTGTTATCTCACCGAGTTTTATTATTTAATATTCTCAACAATTTTTTTATCAAAATATTAAAAAATATATATATATTTATGGAATAATGATTACGTCATGATCAATCTTTTATAATTTTTTTTATACGTTGAAAACTTTAATCTGTTTAAATTTCTTATTTATCGATGATTCTTCCTGAACTACCGCAGATTTACAATTAGTATAAATATAACCACATTGGTCGTTCTACGATGACCTTTTCTCAGTGCCATACTATATATTGTACACTGTTAACTACTTGTTTTCTTAGTTAAAACACTCATAAATATATATATATTAATTAAAGTTAACATTAAAAAAATTATAATAATTCAATTAAACATAAATACGTGTATTTATATTATTTTTTATTTTAAAAACTTGACAAATTAGGTCAAACTACTTCATTTATCAATACGAAGATAGCAAGAAATGTAATATATGTTGCGCACATTACGTTGCATGTGTATTGCCTCATATTCAATCACTTTCTCTTGTTCCCTCTATTCCAAGCACTTACAATTATTTCTGAGTTTAAAAAAAATATTTTATAGGGAAATATGTAAATACTATGTAATTCTAAAGCAATGTAACGAGTATATTTTACTTTATTTCACTGAAATCGATATGGACAGTGGAATTCTTTTAATAAGTATTACAATTAGTATTAAAAATGTAATACATTAATTATTCCGCAAAAAAATAAAAAGTTTATATATTATTATAGGCTGTTTTATAAAATTGTATAACTGAATTTAAATATAAATATTAAAATGTTAATAATCAAATCACTATAAAACAAAAACAAATACATTTTCAGGATATATTTTCAAGAATTAAATTTAGAGACAAAATTGAAATAATTCGAATATTGATTCCAATTTGTTTTTCCAGATTTAAGTTAAATTTCATAGGCTATGAGTAACAAATGTTAAGAATTAATCATAAAAATTTTAAATTCTGTTTAACATTTTTTAATTTTGAAAATGTTTAATGTTAGGTGTAGTTATATTGAAAATATATGGATTTCATTCATTATGGAAAGTTTTTTTCCGGCAATTTAGTGTTAATATCGCAACATACACCATAAAACGTATAACATAGTAACTGACGCCATAAAAAGTGTAGCATAGTAACAGACGCCATAACATAGTAACAGACGCCATAAAACGTATAACATACGTAGTATCAGACGCCATAAAATGTATAGCATAGTAACAGACGCCATAACATGGTAACCGACGCCATAAAACGTATAACATAGTAACAGACGCCATAAAACGTATAACATAGTAACAGACGCCATAAAACGTATAACATAGTAACAGACACCATAAAACGTATACCATAGTAACAGACACCATAAAACGTATACCATAGTAACAGACGCCATAAAACGTATACCATAGTAACAGACACCATAAAACGTATACCATAGTAACAGACGCCATAAAACGCAAAAGGCGTTATAAAATAATAAATATTAATTATTGACTGAAAGAAATAAAAGATTTTAAAAAATAAATTTGGAATACTCTAAGACCTATAAAAAGCCTGTTTTTTAACCTGCTCGTTTTAATTAATGTTTATGCATAGTCTAAATATTAAGCATAAATAAATAGTCTAAAATATTTTTTTTAGATTTATATAATAAATTAAATCAATTTTTACTGCCAGCGACGATGTATACTATTTGTCGATATCTTAAACATTTCATATATTACATTATTTACACTTATAGGCTACTGTATATTATACTTACTATATACAATATATAACAATATATACAGTATGCATTCATTGTGATTAACTACTGTATACTTTAAATAAAAGTATTTTTTATGATATGTAGCCTATATATATGTTTGTTTATTTTTGATGGTATACCAATTAACAACAATTAACAATTCGTGCCCGCTCCGTTCCTGGCTAACAGCTGTGTTAGTCGAGTGTATGCGACCCTTAATTGGGTCGTGCTCCATGAAAAATACTCTTGTAACTTTGTGCGTGTGTCACTTAGAAAATAAAGCTTACAAAAAAAGCTATAAAAGCTAAATTTGGTCTCACGGTTTATCATAATCAATTATAGCCACTAATACCTCCTTATCTCTTTTACATGTATTTAATGTGTTTAATCCGATTGCGTAATCCATCCATATTCAGTATACTCCATTATTTTATCATATTTTATATCTCTTGATAAGAGAAGTGTTTCTTCCGAAAATTATGGAATAAATTTTATTTCACAATTATATATTTTTTTCAATAATGCTGCTACAGGAAACCTATACTAATATCTGAAATAAGTTTACTACTTCTTATTATAGCATTTTATTTCTTTATGATAAATTAAACAATTGACTTACGAGCACATTAAAATTAAAATTATTTATTATACTTTTAATGTAACAAATAAAATCCAATTTTGCCAGACGTTTTCCAAAAAATATTATTCATAACAATTTAACCAAAAAAGTTTTTTGTTTATTACATGAATAGTCACAACATATAATATGACATTAATTAGTGAAATAATTCACTGTAGTAGCCTGTTTCACTGTTAACTATTGTGTATTATACAATAGAATTTTCTTGATAACGATTTGTAAATATATAGACATATTATATTGTTGAATTAAATACATGTAACACTCTAGTATGTGAAACATAAATGCTAAATTGTCATGTTTTATCAATTTTATTAACATATATTGTTCTTTATTTACTGTAAGGAAGGAAGGATCCATGGGTAGCGTAACGGATTCCGATAAACAATTACTGTAAGATACTTTATTATTTCACACTATATTCTTACTTTATATACTTACAGCTATATTTAACTTATTGAATATACACATGGCAAATCTAATTATTACTCTTAAAACTTTCTTTCGATTAATTTTATTGAATTTATATTGAATAATTTACTGATTTTAATCATTTTGCGGGAAGATATGAGATTATCACTTGGATTATCAATATATACCATAAGGGGGCGCAATACTACTTTAATAACATAATACAATCTTTACAATTGATTAGGTTGCAAACATTTATATTATCCAATTTGTACAAAGTGATGCATTGGTTTTTTTATGTTTATGTTCTTATGTTTGATATTCTATCTGCTTGTAAGCTTGCTATTCTACGCTCCAATAGTCAAAAAACATATAATAAACATAGATATTGTTGTATCATTCATATATTTTTTTCAAATTTAGCAATTTCTAGTGATGTAAATTGTTTGAATTTCATGAAATTAATTAATACAAAGTTAATTAAGCAAGTGTAAACTGACCAGCGTGGATATGAATAGCACATAATTAGACTTGCATATTTATGCATTGCAGTATATTAAGAACATTAAATTATTCTTAGTTACTTTTATTCCGTGATTCTGTATAATATAATTGGTTTTTGTCGCATATGGACTAATTATTTAATCTACATAATTAAGGTACTTTATGACGCTGACGTACAGTAATAGTACAATTTTTATGACATATTCAAATGTGATATAATTTTATTGTTGTGCGACTTCGGGTTCGTACTGTTTGGCCTTACTATTGTTCTATGTAAAGGGTGTTACATCATCAGTTAATCGTACATCTGTGCTGTTTCGCCTTACTATTGTTCTATGTAAAGGGTGTTACATCATCAGTTAATCGTACATTCTGTGCTGTTTCGCCTTACCCAGCTTTCCTGTTTAACCTTATGCCAAATCGAATCGATCGAACGGGTGAACTTCAATGAAATATATATCATCATCATTAAAGCCTTCACAACTACAGTTGCAATCATAATTATAAATTTTTTGACGTCGAAACGATGTGGACCACTGTTACAGTTGGAGGGATATCTTCATTCTATTAACTACACACGAGAAGTGAGGCAATGGAAGTTTAAATTTCTGAATGGTCATGTCACGTTGTTACAAATAGATTGGATGACAGTCTGGTCAGCAGACGGGGCAATCACGTACACCCATGAGACGATGCAAAGATGCAGTTTCAAGAGGGAAGGAAGATGCAAAAACCATCCATTTATTTCTATGAAACGTTTTTTCACAGAAGCGTTTCAAGACATGTAAATCTGGACAATGAGGGCACACGTGACTATCTACCAAGTTTTGACAAACGCAAGGCTGCTTTGTACAAAGCAAAAGGAGCTCGCCTACCACAGATCCCTCACAACAGAGCAGAAATCGATCTACAGGGTGAATGATGTCTTACATTAGATAGGCGTCAATTTGTTATAGCTGATGATGATGGTGCGCATGATCGTTTACATATCTTCAGAATATCGCAAAACTTACGCAATCTCTGGTTACGCAATGGATGGTACATTTGAAATGTCATCAGAAATGTTTACTCAAATTTACTTAATCCATGCTTCCGTTATGGGTGTAATCATTCCCGAATGTGTCGCTCTACTACCTAGTAAAAGTGAAGCAAATTATACGCTCACGTTTCGTCTGATACAGCAAGCCTGCCATCGTTTCGGACATGTGTTTCAACCCACAGTAATTTCTATTGATTTCGAAAAAGTGATGATCAGTACAATTTCGATTACTTTCCCGGATGATGGAATCCGTGGATGCCTATTTCATTATAGTCCGGCTCTCTGAAGGCGTGTTCAATCTGCAGGCCTTATTATCAGGTATCGCAAAGACGAAGGGTTCAATCATATAGTATGTCGGGTCATGGCTCTGCCAATAGTTCCACAAGGTGTCCACCCCATCTCGAATTTTGAAGAGCTCCTCAAATGCCTTCGAATTTTGAAATTATGTAAATATCTCCTCAAATATGCTTAAATTTTAGAAATTTTGCAGATATCTCCTCGAATTTTCAGTCTATATTTGGAATAAATTTTGATGTGTTGTTTTATTATGTTCATAACATTAATCTGCATCCAGCAATACAAATTTTCTACATACTATTATCTTTTGTTTCATGATTGTCATGGATAAGACATTAAACTGCATCCATAAATAAAATATTTATGATTTTTGTTATTTTTTAGTCATTGACCTTTTTCGTTAATTTATGGAATCAGTTAATTTTTTATTTATAAATTGGAATTGATTCCCAAAGATCCTAAATCTTTCTGAGGAACCATGGTGGCAAAACGAAGAGGGTTTGATTACATTTCTTCCATTGAGGCTATTCCTGAATTAGCTACACATAATATGCTCAAGGTAATATTTCATATTCTTCAATTTTTAAGAGTCGTTTTTATCTTTGATTTTACATTATATCTTTAGGTCTGTGTATGATACCACAAACAGTACAATAATTGCCTCGAAAAATGAAGTCAGAAGAAGCAAAGAACCAAAATCAACAGAAATTACTGGAAAAACGAAAGGTAGAAGCACTTCAGGAAGTGAAAGAAATGGAATCGAGGGCCACACTCAAATCTGCTGCTAAGAGACTCAAAGAGATTTTAGATGGATAAATTGACTGTTTGACTATTGCCTATCTATATTATTGTCTCATTCACACTGCAGTATATGATTTATGTTTATTGTTTATTATTCGTTCATTGTATTTATTTTATATTTGTGCATATTACTACAGATTGTGCGTAATCCTATATATATACCATCTACGTGATTGTATTGATTTAAAATATATACATGTTATTTTTACTGAAATTGATGGTGGTATTTCTCTCCTCAATTTTTTGGTCCAAAACAGTGGACACCCTGGTTCCACCAAATAAAATGGATGATGTCTGAATGGAGGCTCTCAGCGAGTTAGCAGATGACGACGAGGAAGCCCACCTGTTTACTTATTATATAACGACAACATGGGTTGTTCAAACCGTTGCAATATTCCCCATCGAGTTATGCAATCAAAATGACAACATCGGCGGTTCCCATACGAACAATACACTCGAATCCTGGCATTCCCGACTCAATAGAGAATTGAGGCGTCCTCATCCAAACATACAGTATGCTTTTATTAAAATTCCAAAACATGAACGACACAGTTCAGAAAATGCAATCCGTCTTCTACAAGCCGGAGGGGCCAAACCACTACAAAGACTTCGCAACACAATGATAACGCTTAGTACGACGCAATCAACTTCTGCAACGGAACGAAATCAATGCCTACCACTTTGCGGGGTCTGTGTGTAGTATTCTTAACTTTAAACACCATGTAATCATTGTTAACTTATTAACAAGACAAAGTTGGAGTGAAAATAAAGGAAATTATATATTATCATCTGAATTGTATTAAGTGGTTAATTTGTTTGAAAATATGTTTGTCTGTGCGGGTGCTATTCTAAATGATATTTATTTTTATTATGCTCTTTTAAATTTTAACACAAGTAATCATTTTTATTATGCTCTTTTCCTTGTATGTATATTTTAAAAGTATTTTTATCATGTTAATAACTATATATGGCAAAAGAGGAAATATTGTTTTTCTTTAAACATATTAAGGCCAAACAATAGTACTGTGGTTCTTATTTCTTTATATAATGAGTGATATTATTTATTATAGACATAGCGCTACGGAGTGTTAACATGGAATATAAATATTTTAAAATAAAATTGTCAGCCAGTTGTGCCATTCTCCTTGTCTCCTTATACAATATATTGTATATTGGTATTTCATTATGCAATGTTACTGCTTCACCTCATCATACATAGTTAGAATCTTTTGTGGTTTGTTATATATGTTTCAAATACGTTTTACTGAAAACGAATATTTAGATTAATATATATATATAATCAATAAAATATTTCCTTCGATGGTAACATGTTAATTTATATGATATACAAAGTTAATAGATTGTGAACCAGATTTTAACTACATGTTTGTAAAATAAATTAATTTGAGCTCTAAATATGATGTGACCTGAACCTTACATGGAAAATAAGATATTTAAAATGCTGTAATAATACTACAAAATTGCAGAACCGACTCCGCAGCTAACTATAACCTGTTTGGCAAATATATAGAAAGTTAACTATGTAGCATATAGCTACATATACAGGTAGTTTTGGTTGAAATGTCCGATAAAGCTTGTGCGCGTAATCATTACCTGCCAGATCTGTACAAGATTTGGAGCAGGCAGTACACGTTAAGCTAATTACACCACACTGTTTCGGTACTATATATGGTGGAACTCTGAAAGTTTAAAAAAGAATCCTTACCGGCGATCTCATAAATCTGCCTCCGATCTCCTCTTGATATATCAACAAACGCGAAACAAGAGGTTACACGGGGCACTTAATGACTTATTAGTTCAACCGATAATATGCATATATATATATATATAGAGTTATACCGTTATATACATATATATATTAGTTGGCGCATCTGTGCGAATGTTTATCCTACAGATTCAAGCGGTTACCTTTTACAGATATATTTATTATGTAGCGTAGATTCCAATACACTTATGTGCATCTGTAGTATACATATAAAGGAAGAAACACTTGTGATACTTAAATTTTTATTGATTTTCATATATGTACGCATCTGTGTCATATTGCACTTGTCCGGCTGTTCATTCAATAAATGTTTTTGTGGCAAGTAATAGAATAAAATGTATTTCTTACGGATTATGTATACATTGACACCTTTATAGCTAGGCGACATATAGTAAATATAAAAAGTTAAGACATCATTATTTGCTTTGGTTAATTGATAAAACAATCCTGTTAAATATTTATATAATCCTTTAAATGACGAAATATTATTTGTATAACATATATAAATTTAAAACTGTACCAGATGCGTTGATATATTATTACGTTAAAATATTATTTTTGTACGATTAGCTTATCTAAATAAAATTTTATTAAATTACAACAATAAAAATTATTATAATTATAAAAATAATTTTTCTTAAACATTATTCTATATCAGATTTCGATTCCTATCCTAAGTCACTGTATTACTTTTTTATTTATAATTGTTAATCTATTAGGATATTATGGTTTATTCACAACTTTTTAATTGGCCTAGGTCAAATATACAATTTAAATATATTAATTAATACACATATATATTTCAATATAACAGTTTAACAAATATTTAAAAATACTTAGGAAGTACCATTTGGGATTTTCATATGTACATCAATATTATTTAAAAGAATAATAAGGTACACTTTTAAAAATTATTTTTACAAATAATTTTCTTTTAAAAATACACGACAAGTTAATTTAAAACGATTTTTTTAGATACAAAATTTGAGAAAAAATGTCATTCAAACATGTTTATATTTCTCTATTAATGTTCGAATTGGTAAACAAACCTATTTCATTAATAGAGTTCGAATTGGTTAACAAAACTAACATTATTAAAACGTATGAAATTGAATGAAGTCTTATATTAATTAATAGCCCTTATTAAAAAAAGAAAATATTTAAAATTTGTATTTAATCTGGAGATACGTGTGTTGTGTTTTTATTTATATAGCCTATTTACGAGAGCTAAATTTAGACATTCTATTTTGCATACTTTTTAACTAATGTAAAAAAAATTATAAAAGAAAGAAACTTCTAACAGGAAAAAACCCACAATTAAAAAAGGAATTTATTAAAGTTTACGTTTCGAACTCACCAAGAGATCATTATCAAGATGGAATGCCTTATGTTATTTATTTGTTCCTATCACAGTTTTCACATGTAGCCTGTACCTTTTATATAAAGCTTTTATAGTTATATACAATATAATTGTATCTTGTCTTTATAATAATGTTTAAAACTAACAATAATGAGAATCAATATTTATGTATTGCATGTATACATTGCATATATATATATTGTATATATATTGCACAATAGTAGGCTATAGTAAATTGCTATATTTAATAACATTTAGTGCCACATATATAAAACTTTGTTCAGTTTTATTAATATTGATTCGTAAATGGATACATATAAATATGAACATGTAGATTGGAATTTATATAATATGTCAGCCTTATATAGTTACTATAAACAAAGGAACTTTTTAGTAATTGAAATAGACAACTAGTCAGTTCTTAATATACTGTTTTGTTAAGTATGTTGGCATTTTTCAAATACGATCATAATTGTATTATTGTAATTATACGAATTATATGATGACATGATGACAAGATCGTTTGATATACGAAAATACAATCAGTGGCGGCACTTATTGGGTTACGTAAATATGTATGAACTTACAAATAGAATTATTCTAAAATATTAACTAATCATCTAAATGTAAATTTTATACAAAACTCAAATTTATATATTACATCTAACAATCTAACGAAATGTTTTATATCAGAAAGACAATAATGGAATATTCTATATATATATATATATTCTATATAATATTCTACTTCTAATATTTATTTAAAAATAGGATATTTTTAATCAGACGACTATATTTTTAAATTAAGGATTATGAACTTAAGAAGGTTTAATAACAAATTTGCATTAAATATTTTTAAAGTTTTCAAGGGCAAAATGTTAAGGAAATGTGCATAATATATTAAATATTATATAATATTTTAAATATTATTTATTAATTATATATATTAACCGTAGAAACAATACATTTTGTTAAGAATAATTTTGAGAATAATTTATACTTAAAATAAAAGAAAACAGATTAAAATTATTTAAATTAGTATAGCGATGCAGCATAAAATAATTGTATTAAAGCTCATAATGATAATAAATACACAATCCCTCCATAATAATAGGAACGCAGGCACAGTTGAAACATACCGACTACTTCCAGTAAGTTTTGTGAGACATTTCCCTTTACAATAATCATAATGCATTTTTGAAGTGTGTTTGGTTGATCGATGATGATCATTGGACTTTCCTTGACTATGTCTGTTGGCAATTTCGAATACATGTTTGCTTCACTCTTACAACGGTACAAAATACTCAGTAAATTTTGGAGAAAATTTACTTTAATTATACTATTTAAGCTAAAAATGTTCAAGTAGCAGTTCACATATAGTCTGAAGTAATCATACGTTTACACAATTTTGAAAAGCTGACTTTTTTATATATATGTAAATGTATTACAATAATTATAATAAATACATCGGATTAGTGCATTATAACGTCTTTTGTCAAATTCGTTTTGAGTAATAAACAAAATGCGGATTTTCTTTGTCAGATATACACAAAATCTAATAGGTGCATAGTAAATTTATCCTAGAAAACTTTCTTTTGAAATTTGTGGTGTAGCCTAAATAAATCATTATTTTACAGTATTTATTTACAATATTTATTTAAACATTTATTATATTATTAATAAATACTAATGTCAATATTTGAACTTAAATTTTATAGCTGTATTTAAATGTATTTAATCTTTTAAGGCTGATTCTGCAGCCATTTTGCAGTTGAATCTAGAGGGATGAATTCATTGTTTTCTTTTATTTATTTAAGCTTAATATATTAATTTATTAAGTAAAACAATAAATTATAATATATCATGTATATAAATAGTATATATATATCAAATAGAATTTTTGTTAATTACTGACTTTATGTTATGTTAACTAATAATGTTATAATGCAGCTAGCATTTTACGATTTATAATTTTATTTTCAGATATTTTATTTTCCCATTTATTAGTTCAAACTATTACTGGGCTTATATACATGTATACTTTTTAATTCCAAATAATTTTGTTGGCTATACAGATAGAACATATATATATATATTATAATTAATATTTGATTACATAATAATATTATACAAAACTTTAAACAACTTAAAGTTAGATTCAAAACTAAAAACTTGCTAAAGTGCGAGGTTTAGTATAGCGTGGACAGTATAGTTATTTGTACATATATATACATATATATGGCTGCGTATACTTAGATCGCGTCTACTTAGTTCGCTCTATTGTTATTGATAGAGCAAATGCGTTACGTAATAGAAC
>JAUZND010068582.1:2169-17291 GCA_034780555.1 Coelogynopora nodosa | reverse complement strand
TTCCTTATACATACATACATACTTATTGTACCTAGATTTTCATTAAGGTGCTGTTATAAAATAAACCACTTATTATTTTTATTATTATTATTATTATTATTATTATTATTTTTATTATTCTATCTCTCATACCAAGTTGTGGTTTCCATAAAATAATTGAAACAAGCGAGCCATTTATAGTGTATAGAGGTTGATTTGGAATCGGATCGACACGTTCCTTTCTGAAATGTGTTTACACGCATTGTTATGTGCCGCATATGGAAAGCAAATATAAAATAATTGAACATATACAGCTTGCATTAATTGTGAATGTTTTCTTTAAACTATGTGTTGAATTTGTAAACAATTTGTAAATATCTGAGTTTAGCGAATATTACTACCCATTAGTCCTCAAGTTATAACTTTTATTTTCTCTTTAGTTATAAAAATTCTGTTCTGAGTTCTGAAAATACGTGTCGGTAAGTTCATATACTTCAGTTCTGTATGCTGAAAATCAATTCTAGAATTTTGGCTATTTCTAGCTTATTTATATGGGAATTATTTTCTCATACAATTTATTTTTAAACTAGAAAAATATGTAATAATTGTATCTACTTAAATGATAAAAATAAATTGCTGACATATTGATAAAGTCTCTTCATAGTCCGGTACTTCGCAGCAAGTTATTTACCAACCCCCCCTGTAGTTAACTATGTTGTAGTTTCCGAGAAATTCTTTTTCACAACAGAGATGAAGATGAAGAGGACACAGTTTCTCAGGAAAAATGTTTATTATTCAATAAGTAGCTTCAGCTGCGCCCCTCGAATACCGCACCTTTATTCCTTCCCATTCGAAAACTTACGTAGGAGCTCCTGTACGTACTTGTACGTCCTGTATGTACTTCATTCACTTGGTCCAATGCCTTGATGATAGGCTTCCTTGATGTGCAGAAGTGGCATCGGCACCTTTTTTTAGGGTTTTATCAATTGTTCCTATTTCATATTTCAGGTTGTGGGCCGCACAGCTACATTGGAAGTCTAATTTATCTGCTGGTAGCGAAGGATTATATTTCGCATGTCACAAAGGCAGAGGTCCCACTGCTTCAGTCTAGAAGTGGGTAGCTTGGTGTTAGACATCGCCAAGGCAACGTTCATGATGAGACCACTGAGGTCCCCCTGTGCAGGGCAATACACGGACGGGCTTGTTTTACCGACTGGGTCTACAATATTTTATCAATTTCATCAATTTTTTTAAAAAAGGTTCTGCATGTGGAACATTACTAAATAATTATAAAATATTTAATACATTTTCATAGATGCTTAGAATACTTCAATTTATTTTTTATGTTTATAATTATTTCAAATTTTAATAATTTTTGATAAAAATGCATAATATTATAACACTTAAAAAAAAATTAACAACAAATTAAACAAATTTAAATATATATATAATACTATAAATATATATATAAACACATATAGCATGGTTTTATCTATTACATATATATATTAAATCATATATAATGAAGAAAATAGATCTTAAATAGATTTTTTCACTGATTGACAGTTATGGAACACTTATTTCAATTCATTATTTGACATTTTCGAAACAAGTTTGCACAATATTTATCAGTGTTGTTCTTAATGTTTTAAGTTTGTCATAAAATTTGTTATTCATTCATTTCAGAATGTGAAACACAAGTTCTATTGCCACTTCTATTTATTATGCAGTATTTGATATTTGTTGTCCATTTCTAGTAATCTATAGTTGCTAAGTTACTATTTAGTTTCTATTGTTTTAATCTATGAGCAATATATATGGAGAAATTATTATCTGAACCGGTATTGTTTGTCAACTATGTCAAACGAGAATTGAAGTATTTCCAAATGACATAAAATATAATTCACCACAATATTCTTTCATTTCACTAAACCAATATTAGTTATATGTTGTGATATACAGTCAATCTTCATTTTCATATTAAATTCGGAGTTGAACATTAGAAACAAGAAAATGAACTAACTTACTTATTTTGTAAATATAAATGTATATAATGAAAGCAAACAGTTTCCGCAAATATTTAGGTAACCATGGCATTGGATCGTTGTTATTAAAAAGACAAACATATTCTATTTTGCCAGATTTAATTTGCTCTTCAATCGAAGTCGAATATAAAACTTTTTTAATCGTATATAGAAACAATTTATTTTACCCTTTAACAATGGAAAACAGACTTAAAGATGGCCTCAAAAATACCTCAGCGCATGGTTTCAAAAACATCGAACAATCTGATTTTTTGGGTTTTAGCTGTCCTGGGAGCTCTTTTTGGTTTCTCATTTCACTTTTCCCAATTATTGGTGACTTTTTTATCTAATCCAACAGCTGTTAGAGAGCACCCGAATGGTGTCCGCTTTCAAATTAACAGACATTTACATTTGCCCTCCAGTGCCGCTCTCGGAATCCTTCCTTGTGATGTTGGAGCAACTGAATTCTTCCATAGTTCACAGTTTCAATGAATCCTTGCAACATATCGAAGAACACGTACCGTCAGAAATGCTGACAGACTATTGGAAGACACAGCTGCTTTGGCAAAATATAGACTTATCAGTGCTGAATGATCACATTGGGCATACATCATACCAGTCCATTATTTCTGCAGAACACCCGGAATCTTTCCTCATGACGACGTCACTGATTTAAAAATTCTATCTCAATATGCCACAACCATTCAACTCAAAATGATGGTAAAGGAGGTGCTTTCAAAGACTTCAAAATATGGTGAATGTTCTGATAAACCTGGTCAAATTGAGTACAGAAATTACCTGAGTCCAAATGGAACCACTATCTCATTCACGGAGACATTCCACGATTGCGTTAACAGGTTTAAGCAAAAGTGGATGTTAAGGGAATGCGGATGCATTGCGCATATCCATCTAGTTCCAATAGAGTTTAGTTTGAATGTGGTTTACTGTTTTAAGATTACACAAATAATGCAAGAGGTAGACGGGAGCAAAGATGCTCTAATTCGGGAGATTCGCAACCGAAAGAACTGTTTCAAGCGGGCTGATCACATTTTTGCGCAGAGTTTATCACTATGTCTGGTTAAGAAGCCGTGCAGAGAGGTTGAATATAAAGCGTCCTGGTGCATCACTGAAGTGGTGCTAAGGGGGGATCTTTAAACTCAGCAAAAGTATATGTTGCAATTTATTGACAAACATATACAGCGGATGGAGAGAAAACACGAAAAAACACCTGGCTGGGAGAACATGAAACATCTCTTGATTGACTCAATCCATTTTAAGGAGTCATCTCGGAACATGGCACTGGTATTTATATATCTATAATTTATTTTACTGAATGCAATGATAAATATTTCAAATTATGGAGATACATATAATGTTCTTTAAAGGCAGATTAATTATATAAAACAGGATAAAGTGAATTCTTTAAACACACAAATAAACAAATAACTAAGAATTAAATAAAGTGTATTTTTATTGATACTTTCACATGTTTTGTTTATTCAGAATGTAGAACAGATTGTACATATTGTTATTGTCTAACCCCAAAAGTTGACGTTAATGTTATATTTGTAGGATTTTTTGCATCAGGATTATTCTTTTTTAATTCTAGAAAAATAAGATTTTTTAGTTATTGAACTGGCAATATAGAGCGACTAATGAAAACTTATTCGCTAATTTGTTCGATTGCTGATGAAATGATTATCTTTTACTCTTATACGCATAGTCAGACAGACATCATTGAAATAATTTAGTAAATTATCAATATACATCAATGGTTTTCGACGTATTTAGGCAGTGTTTAATTGTAACGTAAGATTATATAGGCCTATTATTTATTGAAATAATTAAATTTTAAAATTAACATAATGATCAAGAAAACCATTACATTATGCAACAAAGTTATTTTACGAATAATTTACATATCACTGAAGAAGTTTATTAAGAAAATTGTTAATTTCAAAAGTTCCGTTAAAATGATAGTTACAATGAACAATAATTGTACAGGATGGGGTGTTGTTCACTTCAGATCAATTTACTTACAATCGTGTCGATGAATTGGTGTTATAAGTTATAATATATAAGTTATAATATTCTAACTTATCATTTCTAACGCTTTCGTGATATTTTTAGGTCTACGTTTTTTATTAAAATAGTATGATATAACACCTTCCGTTTTTTATAAAATAGATATTTTAATATGCAGTTTTCAACAATATATCATTGTAGAAACATTAATTTAGGCATTTTACTTTTTTATTTAAGGTTCAAATTCAGCCACAAGAAATGTTTGGATCTAAGAAAGTTGAATACTGGTCATACAATGATTTTCACTTTTTCAGTGATGTTGGCGGAATTCTTGGACTTTACCTGGGGACAAGTCTTCTGACGCTCTGTGAAATATTCCATCTCATCTAAGATGCCATATTCTTGCGATAGGATCTTTTTTTCCAACAGAAATTGGCACTGAGGTCATTAATATTGCCAATATATTAATTTAAGATGTTGTGGAGCCTTCAATGATTGCAGTTGATTGGTTTAGTTTAACCATTTACTTGACTAATATATATAGCGCTTTATATAAATATATTATCTACCTTTACCATGTTTTCATCAGCTAATGATTAGTGAAATCAAGTAATTCCTCTCTTTCGAATATCTAATTTCTTGTGATTTCCATCTTCTTCGGCTCATTTGTCCACTATATTGCTTACTTTTTTTTAATAATTTGTTGTCTCGGTTGTCTATTTTTTATGGACGTCACTTGATGAATCAACTGCTTGGTTTGAACACTCAAATATAAATAGTTCCTATTCTCCTATCGTTTAATAATTATTGTAGAATTTACCACTTACAAGTTTTTCAATAAAATTTCCCCTGTTTAGTATATCTATTGCTAATGTTTTCAAAGATTAAACACTTCTGATTATATTTATCACTAGAGTATATAAATATACATACATTGAATTAAAATTAAATAAAATTAAATATATAAAATGATATTGCAATCGAAAAATGTTAATTGAACTATATTCAATTTTGTATAAATATATATATTATAACGAAAATTTAATTATCGACATCAATCATACAAACTTGTGTTTTAAAATAGCATTGTTGAGCAATGATATTAATTAATTTAATTAATTAATTAATTAGTTCAGATTTGCATGTGGAGTTTATATATCCAAAGATTCCTGTACTAATGTCAATGATTATTTTGGGATATTAAAATATTCTTTAATAAAAAAAATTATTTAAGAAAATTTATTTTACATATACAGTACATCTAATAAAAGTTAATTAACAAAATAATTAATATGTTTCAATGCTTTACATTAATTGACTACTTATATCATTCTCATCAGCTGTTATTATAACCTACTTTTAATATATTAGGTATAATATGCGTTTAAACACAGTTTAATCATTTCTGCTTCAAACAAGAAATTGCTACAATATTAAATGAATAATATTTAACACTATATTCTATAATTTATGAATACAACTTATATATAATATGTATCTATGATATTTGCTTTATATCTTGGTTAATTAAATCGATGCGTATTTAAAAAAACTAAATCTGTCAATATTATGAAGACAATTGTCAATTTTGTATGAATTAGTTTGCATTTGTCTATTACAAAAGTAGTATATTGCAGTACACAAGTAGTATGTTGTACTCAAATTCTTTTAAATGAGTAATTATGTTTTAAATTATATGTACATGATATATAACGGATTTAATGCAAAAAATAAATATAAAATTATGTTAATATGAATAACTACTAATAGCGCAGTTATTAATTAATCGCTACAAATAATGACAAATAGTAGTAAAACTATTAAAATTTACTATAACACTATAATATATTTGATGTTACAGTATTTTAATGATTTTTATCTCATATGCACCTCTATATAAAATAATCCTAACAATATATAAAGCCAAATCAGAAACAGTCGAAATATTCCAAATAAGACAAAATTAGGTTTTTAAGTTATTACATTTTTTTTACAAATAATGCAACTAGTATATCTCAAGTTATTTAAATTGCTGATAAACTTGAACTTAATTTTACACTTGGTGGAATAGAAGGAGCAACTCTTATGACGATATCAGTTTCTATTGAGTAGAAAATGTGAAAATAATATATATGATGAAAATTAAGTTAAAACAAAATAAATATTTATAATTTCAAAAGTTTATGTTATTCTTATTGATATTCCTGAGAGGAAAGGAACAAACGTAAATATTGAAGCAGGAAAATCAAAACTAGTAGCTAACCAACTTGTAGCAAATTGTATTCTCTGATAAGTTTGCTCTTTTATTCCTTAGATCAGATAGATTGTCTCTCCTTAGTCTACTTTATCTCTGTTCGAGTCACCCTAGCTCCGCTAAACCGTTTCCAAGTTGGGTAACTAAGGGTGAGATGTTGACTTTGAATATCATTTTATTACGTCAATAGAGAGCGGGAGAAGTGGCCTAGTTGTGACTGGTTTAATAAAACCAATTAGATGGACAGTTCGATCCAGAGAGGTCATGATGAAGAAACGATTTCAAAGTGGACTTCAAAACACGTCAGCTCATGGACTGCAGCACATCGGCCGCGTCAACGGAACATTCGTTCGGTGTTGTTGGATAGTATTTGTGCTAGCATGTGTCATTGGTTTTTTGGTACATTCGGGGACACTATTGCAACACTTTCTGTCCTGTCCAACGAACATTGTCGAGGAACCCAATGGGGCCCGATTTCAGATTCCTGACATCTATATTTGCCCGCCAGTGCCTCTCTCCGAATCTTTTCTTGTGATGCTAGAAAAAGAAAATTCCTCAATAATTCACCGGTTGAACGCCATTCTGAGACAGACCGAGACTTTGGCACCAGTAGATAATCTTACCGACAAATGGAAATCCCACTGGAAAAGCCAGTTGGTTTGGCAAAATATACCCATGTGGACATTTTATCAATATGTTGGAACAAGAAAATATCAGACATTTATAAAAATTAAACATGCCTTCCTTGGTTCATTAAGCGTTGAGAAGTATGTGAACACTGTTTCCCATCCATACCACCTTTCATGTTTTCGTGTTCGCCTTCCACCCTCGTATTTCAACAGTTCGGCCGATTATGTTAAATTCAATTTGTATGCCGATTCAATTCATGACGAGTACTCGACACTAACTGCGTACGGAATCCCCCTCACAAGCTACACATTTTCCGGAACTCCTGCTAATTACATTTTGAATGGATTCCAGTTTTACTTCACTCCACCGGGAGTCTTTCCCCACGACGACGCCAGCAACGCCTACGCCCTGACACGATTTGCTACCACCATACAGCTCAAAATGACGTCGAGGAAGGTGCTGTCGAAAAACTCCCGCCGCCTTCAATGCTCGGAATACCCGCGTCAAATAGAATACCTGAATCCGCTCGGGAGCAATTCCACGATCAAGTTCACGGAATCGTTCTACGACTGTGTGTATAACCGGCAGCACCGGAAAATGTTGGACCAGTGCAACTGCACTACGCACAGCTACCTCCTCCCGATGAGCCTGGCCCATGCAGGTCGTGTACGGTACTGCTACAATGTCACCCAGATACTGGCCGGCGTAGACGGGAACCTGACCCGTGTCCTCAGGGATCGGTTGGAGTGTCATAAAAGGGTGAGGCACTCCCTAATAGAGGACAACTTTGAGCATTGTCAGCGGGTGACGCCTTGTCGGACTCTGCAATACTCAGCTGCTTGGAGTATGAGTGAAATGGTCAGCCGTATGAATATTGAGAATGAGAAACTTTCTCTGTTTAAAGACTTCAAAGAGTATTCGGACAGTTTGAAAAACATTGGGCAAGTCACCCCCGGTTGGGATGTCATAATTACAAACATAAATAGTTCACACCATCTAGGAAATGGGCGAAGAAACACGGCATTGGTAAGTTTATATAAATTAAAATTATTAATTAAGGATATAAATAATATGTATAACTTTTAATTTTGGTCAATCCTGCTTTTCTTTCAATGTAAAATAAATAGAGTAAACTAGTGATGCAATTTAGCCTAAAATTCTGTAATGAATCATTAATTAACATTGAATTGTTGTGAATTCAATCATGTCAGTTAGACGGATGACTTCTGTTAATAAATGTGCAATAAAACAAAAAAGGATGAATAACAAATTAAACTCTCTGAAAAGTGAACCCCTTACAAAATTATGAATTTATATATTTTATACTGTTTATACTTTTATCAGTATATTGTTAGATAAATGTAATGCTTTATTTTCATCTTCTAGCCCGCTTATAACAATACGGTGATGCTATGTTTCAAATAAGGTAAATGGGGGAGCTTTGATCAAATTGTCTTTTTAAGAGGCTAGTTTCAATAAACGTTTATTAACAGCAGCCCCGTATTTAGAGACATGCGCACCATGCGCGCGCATGCCCCTCAGGATTTCTAAAAAAAAAATTATGTACGTATTTTGAATTGTGAATTAATTTTGAGAAGAAGGATACACAACAAATCTATGAATATTGTGAATATAATCTATTTATAGCAAGCATCTATCCATAGGAATCTAATGATATGTTGTAGATTACCTATGTATCTGATATAATAAATAAAATACACAAAAAAAATTAAAATGTTAATTGTTAAAATTGTTATTAAAAAAATGACTATATTAAAAACCTCGTGTAAAGACCTCCCCCTCGAAGCGTTACTATCCTAAAAGTTAGATTAGAGTCTTAGTATACTGTTATAACGAATTCATATAGCTTTTACATTCATTTATATGCATGTATATAAATTCGGAGCCACGCGTCGATTTAGAGGCTCGGTTTCTCGCCTCGCCATACCACCCACAGAAGATAATGTTCCTCCTTTTATTAAGTGCCGCGCATGCCCCTGACAAATTCCTGCATACGGACCTGAACAGTTTAGTATTTTGTACAGCATAGCAGGTATAATATACAAGTTTAAAAAGAAATATGAAAATAGCGGAAGATTCTCAGTCAGTAACACTCTACTTCTTTCTCTTTTTGTGAAGGTCTACGTTTATCCTCAGCAAATTACTGAATCTAGGAAGCATGAAGTTTGGTCCTACAACTCCTTTAAATTTTTCAGCAGCATTGGAGCGATGCTTGGACTCTATTTGGGGGTTAGTCTTCTCACATTCTGTGAAATATTTAATCTTGTCTACGATTTGATTATTCCAAATCGTGATTGATCTGGAGGAAGCTGAGTAGTGTTCCAATATCACTAACTAGCAATGAAAAGATATTTATAAGATATTTATAGTATGGATTTATTAAATATACACTATTATTCACTCAATACTCAATTTATTTGTTATTGGAACGTCTTTATTTTGCATATGTGTGTCAATTGTGTTATTATGTTAATTGCAAAACCCTCAACCATAAATAAAATTTGGTCAATATAAAACTATTTTAGAAATATTTAATTATACTATAAAATATTATTGAACTATTTAATATTAATAAACTATATTAATAAACTATTAAATATTAATAAACTATAAAATGTTAAAAATGAATAATCTATTAAATTATATTACTCGCGCACTTAAATATTATATCAATTTTTTAAAATAAATTACAATATTTTAACGTGATATTTTTATGTACACTTTCAGATAACATAGTAGTACAAAAAGTTTATATCTGATTGAACTGTAATTTTCAATCAATCATAGTCCAAATATCAATTATAAGTAAATATTTAGAGATATTTTAAATAAAATTTTGTCGCATGGTTTATTGCAGTAACATTAGCTATAATTTGACCTTGAAATATTTTTGTGTCAATTTTAAAATCAAATAAGTTTATATATTAAATTAACAAATTTGATGATCTCTTTAGTTTCCAAAAAAATTAAATGTTAAACAACATTTTTATATAACTATCTTTGAAACCGTTTGATATTTTTCATTGAAAATATTAAAAAATTTATTTGTTACAAATAAAATATAATTAAATAATTAAAATGCATAGCTATGTTATATTGCGACTGTATAAAAATTAAAACTGTGATTAAAATAATAAAAACTAAATATTTCCCAAAAAATTACAAATAAATCATTTTAGCAAAAAGATTTGATTTGTTATATTCTAAAGACCATATATGTTAAATAGCTATCATAAACAACATACCAATTATCCTAAACAAAAAAAATTTGATCACTAAATATTATCATAAGTATTAATTATGATAAAACAAACTAATCATAAATATGTAAAATTGGTTACTTTGAATAAATGATGACGTCATTCACGTTAGAATACTTGACAACTTTTGTGTGTTGAATTTTTTATTTATTCTGCGAATCACTTTTTGAATTAATCACAACCAGTATTGCTTATTGAAGGCCATCTCCCCTGTTTAGGACGTTCTGCGAGGAATATTTCAGTGAGCAGTAAAATGGGTTAATGTCATTTAGATATTTTTGATAATAGAAGAAGTATATATAAAATATATTAATTCAAGTCAATGTTTGCTCTTTGGAAGGGAGAATATAATGTCCACCTATAACTAACTAAAAGGAAGAGCCTTTTTTTATTGATACAGTTGGAGAAATAATTTTTAATATAGAGCTTATCTATGCTAAGATAAAGTTTCGTGTTTTAAACCAGTACGCGAATAATCAAGACGATCTATATCCGTACAATTAAAAACTATCAAAAAATATATAATATTGTAAATTTAGTAAATTAAATGTATTAACGTCATGCTTTATGTATTATTTAATTAAGTTATGTATTTTTAATTAATTTATGTATTATTTAATTATGCTGTTTATTCGTTAATGAAATGTATTATTTAAATAAATTATGTACATATTACTTAATTAGATGTATAATACAATTTAATTTGTCAATTTGAGCAAAAACAATTTAAATATGTAAATTAATATGTTTTCTTGATTTTGGAAATAAAGGAGGATCAAATACATTAGTAAATATAAAGCTAAAATTAACCCGTTTTTCGGGGCTATGCGAATTTTAAACAAAACCAACGGCAGCTCATAAGCCGAATCGGGTCCAACAAGACTGGGCCTCCAGGCTGCTTTTAAATGCTGATTATCATTATTGTACCAAATATATATTTTTAACAAAACATTTTTTGTGAACATCAATATTTTTATGAAAATAGCATAATAACTTGTTTATTACTTTGGCTGATAGTAATCATTTATACATGTTGTTATCAAGATACATTTAAACCACTGCTTTTACTGCTGTGTTCACTAGATAAAAGTTTGGTTTCTTTATTGGTGCGTGAAACAATTTCCGGTTTCAGTTTCGTTTTGTCTTCGGGCGGATCGCGCGCCTTGGAAACTGCAGTTTTGTTTGTCGGTTTGAGGGTTGCGATGTCGGCGGCTTTGCCGAGTGTAGAAGTCACGTGATCTTGTGATGATACACTAGAGGAAGAGTGCAACGGAGCTTTCTGCCGTTTATTGCGATGTGGAACATTTTCTAGCTGCCCAGTCGTAGTCTTTTCTGTATCTTTGATTTTTAGCCTGGAAATATATTATATTGATAACTGTTAGTCCGTTTTAAATTGTTTTTAAACTATTTAATTATAATTAAATTAATCTGATATTTATTTTATTAAGCGCTAAATTATATAGAAGTCTGTATATATACATATATAGTACCAATATATTATATTGACACATATTTTTGATATATCCAAAAAACTAAAAATCTGTTTATAAAATTGATATTAAACGCTTAATGTTTATGTTCTATTGTTAATAATAGAATTTATACACATTTTTAAATATAATAATGAAAATTATATCTATTTAAAACAATCGTATTAAACTATTTGAAAGATGAAATGACAATTTTATTAATTTTACGACCGATTAAAACGAGTATTTCCTACTGGCTTTTCTTCGTTTTGCTGTCTGAGAGACAATTGAGAGACAATTGAAAAATAATTGAGAGACAATTGAGAATAAATTAAGAAACAATTGAGAGGAAATTGAGAAAAAAATTGAGAGATAATTGAGAGATAATTGAGAGAAAATTGAGAGACAATTGAGAGAAAATTGAGAGACAATTGAGAGACAATTGAGAGACAATTGAGAGACAATTGAGAGACAATTGAGAGACAATTGAGAGACAATTGAGAATAAATTAAGAAACAATTAAGAAACAATTGAAAGAAAATTGAGAAAAAAAATTGAGAGACAAGTGAGAGACAATTGAGAGATAATTGAGAGATAATTGAGAGATAATTGAGAGAAAATTGAGAGACAATTGAGAATAAATTAAGAAACAATTGAGAGAAAATTGAGAAAAAAAATTGAGAGACAAGTGAGAGATAATTGAGAGAAAATTGAAAGATAATTGAGAAAAAATTGAAAGATAATTGAGAGACAATTGAGAGACAATTGAGAGACAATTGAGAGACAATTGAGAGAAAATTGAGAGAAAATTGAGAGACAATTGAGAGACAATTGAGAGATAATTGAGAGATAACCGAGAGACAATTGAGAGATAATTGAGAGAAAATTGAGAGAAAATTGAGAGATAACTGAGAGACAATTGAGAATAAATTAAGAAACAATTCAGAGATAACTGAGAGACAATTGAGAGATAATTGAGAGAAAATTGAGAGATAATTGAGAGAAAATTGAAAGATAATTGAGAGAAAATTGAGAGACAATTGAGAGACAATTGAGAGAAAATTGAGAGACAAGTGAGAGATAATTGATAGAAAATTGAGAGATAATTGAGAGAAAATTGAAAGATAATTGAGAGAAAATTGAGAGATAACCAAGAGACAATTGAGAGATAATTTATAGAAAATTGAGAGACAATTGAGAGACAATTGATAAACAATAGACATTTATTACGACCGATAAAAACAAGTATTTCTTACTGGTTGTGCGGTGTCTTGCTATTTGCAGTGGGTGCCACCTTGCTATTTGAAGAGGGCATTACCTTGCTATTCGTATACAATACCGTTTTGTTGTTTGAAGATGGTATTGCTCTGTTATTCGGCTTGGATACCACATTGCTACTTGAAGATGATAATAGTTTACTACTAGACGAAGGTATCATTTTGCTACTTGAAGAGGGTAATGCCTTGCTAATTATATCTGAATCCGTGTCATTCTCATCACTACCCTCGCTGTCTGTTCCAGTCGACTCATCGTCTTCTTCCGATTCGTCGTCCTCCTCCTCGCTGTCTTCACTTTCGTTGCTTTCGCTTGTCTCAGTTTCACTTTCATCTTCTTCATTGCAACTCTCATTCTCGTCTTCTTCGTCTTCTTCGTCTTCGTCAACATCATCATCATCGTCATCGTCGTCATCTTCATTCGAGGTTTCTCCTGCTTCAGAGACCTCTTCTATCGATTTAGGAACAGCCAAGCTCAAGGAGTCCTGGTTGACAGTTGTACCAATTGACATTCTTCTGTTCACAAGATTCGCACCCGTAATAGAAGGTCGACGAATAATCCCGCGTGGTGGGCTGATTTTTTGCCTAGATACTCCTCTACTACTGGCGGAACTCGAGTTATCCTTCAATTTCAGGCTAACATTGGAACTCCGATTGCTCTCAACGAGTCGCGAATCTGAATCTGAGTTAATGGAATGCGCTTTCTGAAAATTCGTTGCGCTAACAACGGATAGTCGTCTAGGAGATGACACAGCAATATATATTCCAGGAATACAGGAATTTCGTCGTCGCTGCACAATTTCAGGAAGCAGGTTTTTCTCCATGTTACCGACTTCTACCGTCCAGGAATTTGCTCTCCGAATATCCGGCTTCGTTCGGTAATTGTAATCACTTGTAGCTGGTGTGAACGGCACCTCAGCAATCGCAGTGGAAATTTTAATTGTTTCTCCGACGATAGGAAGAGTCTCGGAGTTTTCTATGGACGTTTTGCGTTGATCTGTAGCTTCGTCGAAGTATATCCCAAGATCTGAAACGATCCAAAAAGTCCACTTATTTATTAAGTAACAGTTAAATTATATCTATAGTCATAAAAAATATGTTATCAAATTTGTTAGTATCAATTTTATCAAATATTTTTAAATTTCAATAATTTTGTTTTAATAAAAAAATATGATATATTTTCTTAAACTGTCGTAATGTACTAAATAGTACCAATATGTTTCGTTAATTTTACAACTCAACACAAAGTAATATTTAAATTGTTATGTTCCATTTGAACAAATAATACATCACCTTGTCTAAAATTCAACGATAAAGGTATTGTAATATTTATGTATAGAAATTAATTTATATTCTTCCATACTTTCTTAAATATGGCATTTCTTTCAATACATCCAATTTCCGCGCCAATCTTACTTACATGGCATTTACTAGACACTTTCGATTCAGTGAATTTGGTATTCAAAAGGTTTCAAATATGCCATCGAAGCTATAGATTTTAACACTTCAGATGCCATGTGAATTTTTATGGATCGTGGAAATGGTGGTGGACATGGATGTTATTCTTACTATTGACTAATTGAAAAATTGTTTTCATACAGGTATAATGGATAATCCTCATTTTAAGGAGTTTTGCTGTACCATCTCAAAGGCCGTACTCAAGAGTCGACATTGGTCTAAGCATCAAATATACTTGAATCATAATATGTTAATTATGTGTGGTGAAGCATCAAATATACTCGAATCATAATATGTTAACTATGTGTGGTGAAGCATCAAATATACTCGAATCATAATATGTTAATTATATTTGGTGAAGCATCAAATATACTCGAATCATAATATGTTAATTATGTGTGGTGAAGCATCAAATACACTCGAATCATAATATGTTAATTATGTTTGGTGAAGCATCAAATACACTCGAATCAGAATATGTTAATTATGTTTGGTGAAGCATCAAATACATTCGAATCATAATATGTTAATTATGTGTGGTGAAGCATCAAATATACTGGAATCATAATATGTTAATTATGTGTGGTGAAGCATCAAATATACTCGAATCATATAATGTTAAATATGTGTGGTGAAGCATCAAATATACTTGAATCATAATATGTTAATTATGTGTGGTGAAGCATCAAATATACTGGAATCATAATATGTTAATTATGTGTGGTGAA
>JAUZND010068571.1:0-17291 GCA_034780555.1 Coelogynopora nodosa | reverse complement strand
CTCACTCGCAACACTGGATACCAAACCCGGCAACAGGCATCGCAGGTCCCTTTCTGCAGGACTACTCGCCTAAAAAAACTCGATCATGCATTTTTTCTAAAAACGTTTCCCTTCTTGCTTATATTACCTATCTCCTCTCTTTGTATCTTTATAACTTGTCATATGTCACCGACATGTTGTGTCATAAATAAAGCCACTATTATTATTATTATTATTATTTGTAGTAGAAGTAGTCATTCCGATGTGTAGTAAGTAATCACATAGGTAGTTTTTATTCTTGTCGCCAAATTGTAATGTCCCATATGTGGAGAGGAGAGAGAACAAGTGAGTCAACACATGCAATCATTTGTTGTATAGTTTACAAGCGCATCTGCATATATATATTGTACATCAATGTTTATGTTAACAAGTAATTGATAGTGTCAAACCAATTAGTAAAATACATAATATTATATTATAGTGCATAACTATTATGTCACTAGCTTACAGTAGCAAACTACTATTTTATAAATAATTGGATAGTTACACGATAGTACAAGTATACATTAAATAGCTAGATAACAAGGGGAACATTTGTGTAGAAAGTGTTGCTCTGTGAATGTTCACATGGGTTACAGGTTTGTATTTGATCAATTCTAGATAGACAGTACTATACATAATTGTAGTTTTTCTTTTATGAGTCTCAGCTTGACTATCAACTATGGAGAATGCTTCACTATTGCAGTAGTATGCAAATAAAAACCACAATAAAATTGAAAGGTTTATTATTTTTTTAAACTGACTTAGAAGGGATAGTTATGGTCAGTCATGGTTTTTGTAAATTTTAATTATAAAATAAAGGCTGAGCCTTTATATTTTATTGTGGTTTTTCTTTACATTTTTCACAAGTGACCATTGTTATTTGTATATATATTTTCATCTAGAAGTGGTATATCGAAGATAATCTTTTTCACTTTTGGGTACCTAACATATTGGTGACATTGTTAAGAATTCTTTATTTCTTTGATCAAAAAACATGACATCTGCTCATTCATCTAATGTTCATTATCAATATTGCTCTCAACTTAAAATTACTGACTTTGACACCTTAATATTGGTGTCAGAAAGATCTTTTAGCAGGTCTATAGGCAGTTAGTAAAAAAATAATGGAGTCTTTACTTTATCTGAGTCAGTCCTAATATAATATAAGCATCAGTAAGTGACCTCTATACTCCAGAGGCAGGTAAGTATTGATCAGATACTACATAATGATATTGATTTGACTACTTAAAACATTGTCTATGAGGGTCGAACTAGTTTTTAGAGATGTCAAAGTTAAATGTTTTTCTAATCTAATCTAATTTCTAATTTCTAATCTAATTCTAATCTATTCTATTTTTCTAATCTATTTACTTGGCAACTCATAATCAATCTGCAATTTTGTTTTATATATGGTTAACCACCTGTTTAATGTGATATATGCATAAAATGGTGCCAAAAAATTATGTTCACAATCATTCAAATGTTATTGTGATAATTGCCAGTTAAATTTGGATTTAAACTAACAATGAAAATTATATTGTGCTATGAACAGGTAATTAGTTAAAATAACTAAATATATAGAAATAACTTATTTATTTGACAACCGTTCATACTTTTTTTTAAATCAAGAAAATTCACAGACACTGATCTTTATGATGAAATCTCGACAATTTAGAATTAACTTAAGGAAAATTTGTTATCCCCATAGTCTTATTGACAACACAGGTGTTCTCATGTCCAATATATTATCTTCTCTGTGCTTGTTTCTGCTAGGAAATTTGTTTGGGACACACAATCTATCATTAATAAGAAAGTACAATCCCTTTGTAAATTCTCAAAAATTTATCCGTTTGATGTTTAAAACACTGTAAAGAATCTTTCGGACGTTGTGATCTTTGCTGATCTCATGCATTTATTAAAATTTGGTTCGAAACATTCCATTCCCATTCTTTCTCGTTTTTCTTTTTTATGTTGCCATTCAACAGACTATTGCTCATATCTCACATGCGGCTATCAATTACGTTAATCACAGTGACAAAAATATCATCAATGTGAGAAAATTTATCAAAGTCAATAAAAAACTTTTCTGTGTTCCATCCGATTAAGGCAATAGTTTTTGAATCATGTCTGAAGCGGATTATCATTCCAAACTTAATGAAATTCGAAGTGGTCCCCAGTTCACCGATTATCTTTATTTTTTGCTGTATGACATAAATAATATTGCAAATTCTATATTCTCATAATATATAGTCGGAAGATAAACTGGTTTCAAAACATTTTGTCCCAAAAATTTTTTTCCTTGTCTTAATCAAAGGGTTACATAATGGATATATATATATATATATATAGAGTGTCTGCAACCTGGAATGACACAAAATACATGGGAAAACCTATAATACAATCTGAAAACATGGAACTCCTGCATCATCTACATCCTCAGGCAGATCAGTACCTCTCTATGTTAAAGACGATGAAGTAAGGGCAGAAATAATATGATGACAGTTATAAAAAGCAAGTTGTCCAATCAGAACAGATAGGCTATCTGATTTGTTTGCAGATATGTTACCAGACATATGAAATTGCAAAGCAATTTAGCCTTGGTAGTGATAAAATAGTTTATACAGCAAATTATGGATTGGCACCAGTTTTTAATTAAGAAAAATTAGTTGATGAGATCGCGAAATCTAATGTGTTTGTAATCTGTTTAGATAAAGCCCTTAAACAAAATTCCTCAACATTGTCAGAAAATGAAGTTTCTACACAATATTTAACCTCATTGTTTCTCAATCGAAGTTGTGCAGCAGATTTGTCAGATACCTTAAAAAAATGTTTACATGATTTGCCATTTACTAAACTCCTACAGCTGTCTATGAATGAACCTTCTGTCAACCTCACATTATATTTGAATGGTAAAATATTGAATATTTATAACATTCATAAAGGCAGGGTATGTGGTGTCTTTTTTCTGCCCTAATCAAGCACATAAGGACATTAAAAATATATAATTAATTATTAATGCAATTCTTTAATCTTTTGTATTTATTTAGGAATAATACTTTACATATAACATTATTATTAAAGTTCCTGAAGTAATCCATAGCCATATGAAAAACAGAATATCCTTAAATAGAGGATTTGTGCAATCTTACAAAGAGATTTTCACTTACCCTTCTCAGTTAATAGTGGGTATCATTATTCATTTCTAAGGTAATATGCTGTATAGATCAGTAGTTCTGAAAGCCAATATCATGTATATAAATGGCTGTCCAAACAAACTATCAGCTACTTTACTCAACATAGTTATATTTAGTTCTGATAGTAAAATAATAACTTCGGAGGAGAAATGCATTTTTATCAGCTTTCAAATAATTTGAAATAATAAAAATTATATTGTAAAAGGTTTAATTTAACCATTTATATATTCAATAGTTCAAACACAAGCATAGAATAGAGCCAAGTTTGCAGAAACACCCAACGTGAAAGTTTTTTCGTTAATTACATTTTTACTCTTCAAATATTTTAATTGTTATTGGATTTCTTTGTTTTTCGTCTTACTTCTTATCATAACAATTTTTGCAATGTGCATTTTTATGCATATTTGAAATATAAATGAATTAAATATGAAAGTTTCATAATTATTCATTAATACAAAGTTGTTTTTGTGTACATTTTTTAGAGATGCGGATACTGTTCTTTATGACGATCTTTTAAAAGAAGCTCGCAATATGTTTGAAAAAGGTGAATATTCCAACGCCATTGATGCTTGTCGGCTTGCCTATGATATGTGTCCAAATTCAAAACTTCAACGTAAAATTACTCGAATCGAATCATTTGTGAATAAAAAAAAATTAGATTCTACTGCAACAAGTGATAATAGTAATTCAAAAGATATTACGAAGGAGGAAGGAAGCAATTCAAGCTGTAAAGAAAGTACAGATATTTCAAATATTGCCAGGAAAGAGAGACATATTCTTTCAAATAATTATAATTCAGTAAATGTTATTGGGAATGAGAAAAAGGAACGTGCAAGGCGAGAACCAGATAAAACCAACAAAAATTGGAATCGTCTCTATTTGCATCAGCGTCAAGGTCTAGAATGGCTGAGACAATTATACCGCCAGGGAAAAGGTGGTATTCTTGCTGATGACATGGGCCTTGGAAAAACTATTCAGGTAATTTGTTTGTTTTATATAAAAACAGTTGATCAGACTAACAGGGATTTATGCATTCCAATTGTTAAATTTTTGAACTTGTTTCGATTAAACTTTAACCATTGTCAAAAACAGAAAGAAATTTTGTCAGTAAACATAATATAATAATGCAGAACAACAATTTAAGCTGTAGGTCGAATTATAATGAAGAGTAAAGACAATATTACAATGGAGAAAACAGTCATGATAATTAGAAACTGTTTATAAATATAAAGAACCAGAATTAGACAAGGAAAGATTAAGAGACTGAACTTTAGATTTTATATGGAGAGCTTGAACTTTAGATTTTATATGGAGAGCTTCTTTAATGGTTAATTTACATTTATTATTTTCCGAGTCTATTATAGTAAGAAAATTAGAAAAACTATCCAAAGACTGAGAAGCACAACCATCATAAGTATTTAATTGTTCACTTATATAGGACCTGTTTGTTGGTGCTCCATAATCCGTTGTCTGATGTGGTGTTTTGTTCGACCAATATAGGTGAGATATCGATCAACAGGACACATGCAATTATAGATCACCAGAGACTTTAAAAACTTTAAAGTAGGATCTTTGTTGGAACAAAGTTAAGCCACCATCATAGTGGAGAAGATATTGGTTAAATATTTAATTCCTAATTCTATAAACAGAAGTGGAAATTTTATTGTGACCATGGCTGATTATGATATCAAGAAAGGCAATTGATATTTTTTTCTATTTCTTAAGTGAATTATCCATTAAAGAAGCTTTCCTTAAAGGTCTAATGTTTCTTTACTTAATGAATCTAAAATAGTTCTGGTTATATAAATTATATAAAAATAACGATTATTTCGAAAAATTTATAAAAACATAAACTTTCAAAAATATTTGACGTAGAATTTTTCTATATCTTAAAAACAATGGTTTAGTTATGTGTCCCATACGTTTTATATTGGGAAAATGAATAATATAAATCATATGTTAATATTAGAAAAAGTAATAATATTGATTTTCTAGAAAATCTATCATTCAATTTTTGGAAACTGTAAACAATTTTTTGAGGAATTTATTTGTTACTGTATCGGGACATGTGTGTCTGGGACATATTTTTAAAAGCTTTTTAGGTGGCTTAAATTTAAAAATATCAAAGCTGACTAATGGCACATTTGTTATCAGTGGACTCGAAGTATATAACAAAAATCTAATTTTTTATATTTTATCTAACTATCTTTCATAAATTTAATATCAAAAAATATCTAACTTTACTTGTTATTTAATTATATTGTTATTTACCAAGCGGATATTTTGTTTTTAAAGTTGTAGGTATATTTAATTTTAAAAATCGAGCCGAGAAAATAACATGTTCAGAATCAGTGTAGGTGAATAAAGCAAAGGGTCAGATTGTTTTTCATTTAATCAAGATACACTATCACGTGATGCACGTCACAACATGTTGATTTTTAAAATTTTATGTTAAACTTATATTCTAAGCCACCATTTTGTTTGTTACCACACTTAAGTTGTAGGTAGCTTAAATTCAAAATATAAACTGGATGAATAACAGATTTAGAATGAACATAGTCGAATTATATAATAATTAGCATAATTAAAATATTAGTGATAACTTGTACTAGGAGCCGAACTGCAACAGAAGTTTGAACAAATATAGAAATTATAGCCTTACATTTCGGAGATCAACTCCCCAAACGCCTATGTTTTAGGAGTTCGTGTTTTACCCATTTAAAGAATTATGTAACTTCATCTTACCGACTGACAAAAATGCATTCAAATTGATTTATTGTCTTATTTAGTTTAACAAATATCTTGCTCGTTTACCGTTTTTGAAATAAATAATTGTATATTGTAAACTAATCCCATGTTATTATATTTAATTGTGTACATATAGAGTAGGCTATAGTCATACCGATACTTCATTATTAGTTACATCAAAATTGCTTAAAACATAATGCTCTTATTTAGTCATAATGCAGAATGTTAACATAATTTAATGATAAATAAGGTTAATTCTGAAATGCACGTTTCCCATTTGATGTGATCAAAATCTTCCATGTTTTAAGATCTGGTTGAAGAATTTATTTGAAATGTTGCAAACGAACTACATAATATTATCTTGTGTGTGGTAAGTATATCTGATTTGTGCAAAATTGGTTCTGCATAACTATGCTATATTTAGAATATCGTGCTTTTTATCTTACCTACAGCAGTATCACTATCAGATCAGCGTTGAGATCAATCGTTTTTTTAATGAATTATTTACGAAATATTTCATGGAAATCGTTTCACTATTCTAGGCGATAAAACGGTCTAAACGGAAACTTCACTTATCTGTTAATACTTTTAAAAGCGTAATTTCAAGATATTCTTATCCCCTTTTTCTCCACGCCATGTCTCCTTAACCGGGTCTCATATGCCAGCGCAGATCGTGGTCTTCCTAGCCGAACTGTTGGCAACGGAGCGCATCAAGTCGGCGGTGATCGCCATGCCCGTCTCCGTGCTGATGACCTGGCAGAGGGAGTTCGAGGTCTGGTGCCCCGAATCGCGTGTGCTCACTTTCCACGACCAGTCCCGGCGAGAGCGTGACCGCATCCTGGCCAAGGTGCAGCGCAGGGGCGGCGTGATGCTCACAACCTACGGCATCATTGTCTCCAGCTGGGAGGACCTGGGCGGGGACTTCGAGTGGGACTATGTCGTCCTCGACGAGGGACACAAGGTGGGGATGTGGTTTGTTTCGTCACTATAGAATGTTCTGGAAAACTTGGATTAGAGTAAGAGTAAACTTTAAGTACGTTGTATGTCATTTTATGGCGCGATATCACTTTGGTAAGAAGGCAACCACTAGTTGGTAACTTGATGCTCTCTTATTGATCACATGACGTTCTAATGTAAGTGTTTTTATGATATCGAAAAATAGCGCTTTTTATTATATAATATATATTTTAATGTTATTTGCTATAATTATATTATTATTATACAGGAATGTATTGTTTATTATTATAGTCTTTAATTTAACTATCAGGGAAACCTTTGAAAAAAATTCTATAAAAAGTATTGCAATGTTTGTTATCTACAATTTTGTTATTGATTTATTTTAGGAATAGGTAGTTGTTCGTTGCTTCTTATTACTTTGATAGTTTATATGTATGTTTTGATCATGGAATCCATAAATATGTTTAAGAAATATACTTAAAAAATATTGGCTTATGTTCTTATCTGTTACACTTTTTTATAACATAGATTTGTGTTGATTATAAGCATAATCAGCTGACTTATGCGATATTATTTGGTTTCTTGCGTTATATTTTACTGATGTCTTATAGAATTTCTTTAAGACTTTTTAGGTAATTAAAAATATCAGATGTTCTAAAAAGGCGTGTAGCAAATATGCGAGTAAACTCTCTTATTGTTAATCAAGGTGTCGACGACATGAGAAACCTTATGTCAGTGTCTACACTTGAGCCACTGATTAGGATTAAGTTGTTTATGAAGGTAAGTAATGCTGGATTTTATCTTACTTTTTATATCAGTAGCTATCTTTAATAATTCTCTTAATTTTTACATCTTTCAATAATTTTCCACTTTAGTCTTGTGGCGTTTTCTGTTTTGATGCTCCGTCTTGCATGGTGTATTTGCAGCCAACAAGTAGCGCTTTCAGACGAAGGTTGTCAGAGAAGACAAAGAAGGAGGAAAATGAAGCGGCACAAAAGGCTGTTTGCATAGGATATAAAGAAGCTAGAAGAAGTCAAATCCAAGGCAGCTTTAGAGGAAGAATACTCTCGACTCCATGAGGTTGCGACTGATTCTCATCAAGAGATTCTTCATCTTATTAAAGAAAATAGGAAGGCCCCTGTTGACCGAGAAGTTGCTATCGACACGTAACAAATGTCTAGAATTAAGAATGATGTAAGTTATTTTTAAATGTTTAAAATATTAAAAAAAATTATTATGCACTTATTGCAAAACGAATACTGAACTATTAAAAATATATATTTATTGACAATATCTGTACAGTAGAGTACATTTAAAGTCAAGAGAAATTGTTCAGTTTTTAGGAGGCGCTTAAATTTGTTTAATTAAAATTATTTTTTCGTAAACTGTATAGAAAGTATATTCAAAGTACGATGAAATAGCGTACAAAAAAAGCCCCACGGGCATTAAAAACTTTTTTATTGGTTGGTGAATCACAACAGCGCCTTGAGAGCAAAGTCTTGCAGAGATAGCAGAATATACTGACGGTTTGATTAGGTCAGAGAAGTATTCGAGAAAATAGCCGTAAAGGCATTTATACACGAGGCAACCTTGTTTATACTTGATGCTATTTTCAATAGACAACAATTAGTAATTTTCCTGTAATACATTGGGATATTTAGGCTGTACTTTGGGAGACAATTAACGAAAGGGGTGCGGCTATAAGACAACATTGCAATTTTTGGATTGATAATTTTGTGTATCATCTAAGAAACACTGTTACAGTGGTCGAATTTAAAAATCATAAGAGTGGCTGCTTTCTCGTTAAATATAGACATATTCGACTGAAGTTGCAAATAAAGATGAATGATTATCTGCAAATTGAACGAACCTGATTTAACATTCGAAGTAGTGCATCGAATAGGTTAGCTTCGTATGCTGAGTTTTTTTAGTATATTATTTGATATATTATTATTATATATATATATATATTGTTAATATAGTTTATTAATTACTATTTTTAGGTTGATTGCAAAGTCACAAAAGAAAGCCCTTGAAAAAAGACTACGTTATCATGCCTCAAAGATCAAAGAAGAAGAAATTTGACTGACAGACGACGGCGTAGTGTACTTATATTTTATGTGTTCTGGCTATGATGAAAACCTAATTATATGTTCATAATACAAATTATTTAAATGTATTCTGTATTTATGTATATATGGTTCGAATAATTAAAATTTTGTTTGCAGAATAAACTCGATTTATAGACACATCAGTATACAATACGTCTAAAAATGAATTTAAAATTTTTAAATTAAAATAATAGCTACGTTTTTCCAGCGGCATTTTTTCAGTAGAGCTTAACGGCAACACTGTAATAATATTATGTGACGTTGAGTTATTACTGCACATAGTGTTGAAACATAGAAAACGGATGCGTTATCTGTTTCTATTAACCAGCTATAGTACGACATAATATAATGATCCCTCCTATAGTAAAAACAGGTCACACATTTATTTTAAATTTTGGTTTCACTTTCTGCTCTTATCAGAAGATTTTACGCCGTTTTTTCTTAACCTCTTAGAATTTCACGCTTTTTATTGTGTCTTAAAATTGAAAGTGATATTTTGTTACGTGCTCGCGACTATTCAAAGTATAACACTGAACCAGTAAACTTTTAAAACTCAGATCTATTCTATTTGTCTTTCTTCTTCCAGATCAAGAATCCGTCATCCAAGACCGCGAAAGCTGTCCGGGCTCTACGGGCTAAAAATCGTCTCATTCTTACTGGTACCGCAGTGCAGAACAATTTGAAGGAACTCTGGGCTCTCTTCGACTTTGTTCACCACGGCACTCTGCTGGGGTCGCAGCAGACCTTCAAGTTGGACTACAGTGGCCCGATTGAGCGAGCCCGTCAGAAGGACGCCTCTGGCGCTGAGCAGCGTCATGGCGCCAAGATGGCGGAGAGTCTGCGTCGGATTATCCAGCCCTACTTTCTTAGGAGGTGAGAGAGTGCAGCCTGTCTGTGACGCTAATAAAATTGAAGAATTGTTAATTGTTACCTCTACTATTATAATAGTGAATTAAAATATAATGTATTGAAAAAATTAAATTCGGTATTTTTTTTATCACGTCATCGGTTCTGTTTTTATTGTGGTGAGTGGAAAAGTTAGGGTTAGGGTTAGGAAGTTAGTTTCTTTCTTCCTTAACTTTGTTTTCTAGAAGCACTAGAATAAGAAATGTTTTTAAATTTAAAGGAGTAATTTTTTAAATATGTCATCCAGCACCGTTCTTGCACTACAATTACATGTTGATATTTTAAAAACGACAGCACTGTTGGTTAAAAAGTAGCATACTCTAATTCATTACAATATAAAATAATATGTAATACTATTGGTTCAATATTAATAAACATTACTTATATTTTTGTCTCTTTAGATTGTCAATAGGCCCCTTCTCTATTTTAACATATTTTATATTTGGAACTAAAGTAACCTGGTATTTTCAACAGATCATAATATTATGTATGTTATCTTTTTCTTTTTTAAAAACATTGATCCAATATTTTCTTAAATGATTTAGTTATACCCATGAAAAAATGCATTGTATTTTATTTTTTCATGAAATATTCTCACTTACTAAACATTTTTGATAAATCTTTTTCATTTTGAGTACTTGCTACTTTGTATTGAATATAATAATACTATTGAAAAAACTGCATCAAATTTAAATTATAAATTATTAGTTAAATAAAATATCAAAGAATTAAAGAGAACCAGACAAAGCGGTATATCTTTATATAACTGCTGACATCAATCATAGTATAATATCTGATGACTACTGTTTTTCAGGACAAAACATCAGGTGACTTGTAGTGTTCCAACTGATCAGGAGAACGAAGAATCTCACTCTCCCAACGGTACCAAAGTTTTGAAAATGCCGAAATTTACTCGGAAAAACGACCTCATCGTGTGGGTCTTCTTGACCGAAGTCCAAGAGAAGATATACCGCGAATTCCTGCAACTCGACTCCGTCAAGAGTCTACTCACACGCTCGGAAAAGCGCTCGCCTCTGGTGGAGTTGACGATTCTCAAGAAGTTGTGTGACCATCCGCGCCTCCTGTCAGAGGATCAGTGCTCCGATCTCGGGCTAGAGGGGGCCGCGTTGTCGGGGGCGACGGCCAGGGGGGCTGGCGACGCTGCCTCCTTCTTGCCAGAGAATGTTGTGTTGCAGGAGTCGGGCAAGCTGTGTCTGCTGGTCAAGCTGGTGAATCATCTACGCGAGGATGGACATCGTTGTCTTATTTTCTCACAGGTGGTTGGTACTTTTAGTCGCTTTGTGTGCTGCTTGTACAGATAATATAACCGGCATTGTCCACTAGCAGCTGTACCTTTTATATCGAATTCAAAATGTTTCTACGTGCGATGGTGAAAACTAAACCAGTCGGGAATTTCAAAATATTTTCTTTTCGTTCCTTCAGATATAAATTTTTGCCCTGTGGTGCAATCATTTAAACCTTGAATACAATTTTCGATGCATTTAAACTATAGGGAATAATTAAAAATATTACGATCTATATTTTATTCAGCGTTAAAATGTTCAAACTATTAAAATAAATAGTAAAATAGTTTCATAGTATTATATATTTACGGTCATGTTATTTGGTAAATTAATAGTCTGAAAATTTTCCCATAAATTATTCGGAACCTTGAGAAATAATAATAATGTACATAAATATTATATTATGCTATATCATCAATCTTATACACTCAGTTCAACTGGGTTATTTTTTAATAGTTTTACGCATCTGACATTTAGGTATGTTTCGATTGAAAAAAAATCAATCATCTATATTACTGATTTTGCTATTTTTCAAATAATATCATTGTATGTTTTTTATTGGTATATCTCACCATCCCTTTAACCTCCCCCATCGTCCATCCACAGAGCCGAAAGATGCTCGACATGATCCAGCGTGTTCTGCGTTACTATGGTGACCACGACATCCTTCGGCTGGACGGAACAGTGACCAAGCTGTCGGAACGCCAGGAGCTGATCTCCCGGTTCACTAAGCAAACACATTACTCGGTCTTTCTGCTCACCACTCAGGTATCCTGACAGTTAGTGATCTTATTTTTATGGTAAATTATTGTAAGACTAGGGGCCGATGTCCACCAAGCGCGACGCGATGAAACGGAAATTTAAAATAATCAGATTTTTTTGCGATACCGCGCGACGAAATGAATATTTTAATACAAACACTATAATAACTGATCAGATATCTCATACACACACTTTCCGGCACATACTTGGAAAAGTGAGAGAGGGAACCTTAGTAACGCAGACTGTATGCATAGGTCGTGAACAAACAATAGCTACCTGCATACTTATCTCCCCACACCGAGCTGAAGTAGATACATTGATATAGTGCGTAGTCTGTTCATTTAGATAGACATAATATATCTCTATATAGTCATAATAGCACATGGTATTTCGTCGCGTTGCGCTTAGTGAGGACTAAAATTAAATTTTCGCCGCGCGGCGTTTTGGCGTGTCGCGTAGCGCTTGTTGGTATAGGCTTAAGTGTATAACTGCATACACGTCTGCATTAGTATAACTTTTGTCTGCCCAATTTTAGTACCTCTCCTTTAATTAGTAACAAGAAGAACATTTATTTGGCAATTTTAATATACCACACCTCAAACAGCTTATAGATTTGGGTTATGTGACCAATCGCAAGGAAAACCTAAGAAATTTTTTTCGTGTCTATTAAGAAATATAATAAAATTTTGCTGAAATATTAAAAAATTCTCGTTACGCTCGTTCAACATATATTATTATGCCATTTTATAGATTAATGTAATAGATTTCAACTAAACTGGTTGCTGTCGCTTCAGGAGCCAGATGGCTGCAGATGTTTAGCAATCCAGAGTGATCCCACTTAAAGTTCTGTGTTATAAGATGAAGAACTTTCAAAGCAAAGAGAAAGAAGTTAAATAAGACATTCACGTGTTATCGAAGTCAAACCATGATATTTGATATTAAAAGCTGAAAGAACTGGTAGGCCTTATTTCATATTTACAAACTTGGTTCAAACAAAATTTGAAGTCTATGGATGTGTGTGTATAGTAGAAAATGCAAGGAAACACTATTTACTAACTGTTTGCATTTTCACAATAGCTCACAGGATATACTATACATCTCACTATATATTGATAGATAATTAGTATTGACAATTTTTTTAAGGATATTCTGGCCCCTTTCTTTTTGTATGTCTGTTCAGGTGTATGTTTTTTGTTGTTGTATATTTCTCTGTTGTTTTCGTTCTAAGATACCCTTACTATATTTCATGTACAAAAATCATAGAATATATAAATTTTTATCTCAAGATAGTATCCTTAAAAGTTCATTTGTTTATATTATTTTACGAGAAAAGGAACGATTTGTGACTGTTATTTCCGATCGTGTAGGACTACCGGAGTCCTTGACTACATAAGGAAATTATTGAAAAATTAGTTATATTACAAGTATTCGTGTTCTGGGATTTTCAAAAATAATGTTAATTACAATACGGGAAATAACAATATTTATATAATAATTGTGTAATATTGACCATTTTATTTATCTTAAAAATAACAAGTTGTCATGTCTATATTATGTGGGTACAGAAATAATCTATTTTCTCGAAAACATATTTTTGAAAGATTTTCATTTAGCGTTTTTTTAATTCAGCACATAAACTATACTCAGAAATTGTAAGCACTTTTCATGAAAAATTTACTTGTTGCATATAGTGTATTCGGAACCCTCATTTAAGGTACCACACCATTCATTTTATTATAGTAAATATAAAGCTACGAGAAATTAATCTAGTATAATTTTATTATAAAATAAAGTGATATATAGTTACTCTTGTATATAATATATGCCATGGTTCTCATGAACCTTGAAAATCTGAAAATATCATGCAATTAAGAAGTAGTAAGAAAAGTTAGGGAAATACTGCTGTGTCAGTAAAAAATTGACATTTTAAAAAAATTAGTAAAAAAAATTATACGTTTATTTTTGTAAAATAATTATACTGAAATAAATTTCAAATATTATTTTAGCAAAGCAAATCCATTACGACAGCGTAGAACTAAGCGGTCTCCTGGCATACCCCTGTTTTGTTTTTTCTGTATAAAGTCTGATGGTGTATGAATGAAGCCTTATGTAGGTTGTTCGTTTGATGAGCCGGTTGTAAAAATCTTCTTCCCAATGATTATAATTTGTCGGGGAATGACTTTGAGAGATTTAATTGTCAATGTTTGTGGGAACTTTGTAATAATTAAGTATATAATGATAAAGCTCTACGTGAATTGCCCCCTCTACTCCCCACCCAGGTGGGAGGGGTGGGTCTCACTCTAACCGCTGCTGACAGGGTGATCATCTTCGACCCCAGCTGGAACCCCGCGACCGACGCTCAGGCTGTGGACCGTGTCTTCCGCATTGGGCAAACGAAGAATGTGGTCATCTACCGCCTGATCACCTGCGGCACTGTTGAGGAGAAGATCTACCGGCGACAAATCTTCAAGGTGCGTTGCATGCGCACTGAGTCTAACTTCCACAACCCGCGAGTCCTGGGCCGTAGTTATAAAAATAGACAAGTCTGCCCTAGACTTGTCTGCTTTGTAAAAGTACAGCCTATCAAATACCTAATTAAATTCAAATTTATAATCAGGTAGACAGGTACATATGTACCAAATTATAGGTATCGATTTTTTAGTATTTCTGATATGTACCTGTCTACTACGGGACTTTAAATCATTAATTGTTGTTAGTTTCGATTTTTGCTGTTACTTTTATTATTATTTGTTGACGTTATTATTTCATTTAATGGCTCAAGAAAGCTTGTTATTAGATTTAATGGAAAATAATCCTGCAATTCTTAATAAGGGTAACACCCCTGATTTAAAAAAGGCTAAAGACGTTGCATGGAATTCTAATTGTTCTGAATTCACTAATGGGATAGACACTGATCGAAAAAAGCTGCACAAAAAATGAATGAACGTAAAGGCACGAGTTAATAAAAATAAATAAAAAAACTGGTGGTGGACCTCTAATTTCATTTACGAATGAGGACAAACGAGTCATTAGTTTGCTAGGTGAAAATAATCCCAAGTTTATCAAGGTACCTGGGCGCTCTCAAGTTCTTCGGCGAATATAATCTCGGAGCAAGTTTCATCAGAAGACAGTAGTACTGACGTTGAAAGCGAAAAAGAGAATGTTACGCCAGCTAAAGCAAAACGATTCAAAGGTACTTAACTATAATATACATTTATATTATTTTTATAATAAATAAATTTTATTATAATTTTCAATATTTTTTTCTATTACTAGATTAATAAATAAAGAATACATTTCTATCAATATTTATAATAAAGACATTTTCTAAAAGTAATCTGTGATAAAATATATTTACTTTACAATTTGTGTTTGAGCTAACTAAACTGATTTGACTAAACTAAATTAAGCGTAGTTTATCTTCTTTACAAAAATGTTAGTACCATCTTAATATCGGAATATTTATGCACATAATCTTACACATATAAATTAAATTTTAGCTTCTATCAAATACGCTGAGGAAACTGGCAAACATTACTAATATTTGCAAAGTCAATGTTTATCCGATGAATTGCTCCGGATCAAAGAACAACGGGAGTTAATTCGAATGAAGAAAGAAAACTTATCCATGGAAATGCTTTTAATTAGTTTACAGACCCAATATTATAAAAAAAATGAATACTATCTGCCCCTATCAGACTCATAGCACATACAATTCCCTATCTTCAAGTAAAAGTTATACTATGTACATTGTAAAAGGACACATTTTACATCCATATTGTACATAATATGAAAACATTCTATTTAAAATAATACGCTATCATGTTATATTATAATACGTACCCATATTTAATATTGTTTATAGTATTTGACCGTATTATATTTTTATATTTAATACAATTTTGGATGATATTACAAAGGCTTTATCAATTTTATTAAAGAAAATATTTAATATGAATATATAATATATATGAACATGTATTAATATTACTTAATATTAATTAATATACATATATATTAACATATTAATTAATATACATATATATTACCATATTAATTAATATATTTATAATTATCTTAAGATAACTAGCTAAATGTGTTAAGGGCTTTAGAGAAGCTCCTATGTATAGCTCCTATGGATATCGAGCAAGACTTCTTTTTAAAACAAAACTGAGAATTAATTAAAACATGAATTATAATAGTTATTTTCATTAATATTAGGTTTATGGATGTAAAAAAGGAACAATTGCATTGTACAATTCTAAGTAAAGAAAAGTACTATAGTATTATGATATTATATAATATAATTATACAATAATATGAATATATACATACAATCTGAACGTAAGCTATATTATAATAATTATTCAATAATAAAACAGTCAAATAAATGTGTACATATTTTATGAATAATATTCAAATGCACAATATGCCGCATAAATTATTCGAATAAACGGGGGATTTGATCACGTCTAATCCTACCTTCATGTCGAAAATAGTCTTCGTTTATATTGTTAGGTACTTCATTTTAGTTCATTATTTAGTTAGTTCCTTAAATCCATTGCCTTCATCATTTACCTGATCTTCGACACCAAAATCGGGATCATTATAAAGCAAAGCTTTATTGTGAAGAATAAAACATGACATAATGACACGGGGTACTTCTGTCAAAGGAACTTCTAAAGTGCGATAAAGTCATGCGAAGCGTCTTTTAACACGACCAAAAGCTATTTCAATAACGACTCTTGCTCTACTAAGATTATAGTTATAGCGTTCTTGAGCGTCAGTCAAAGGAACTCTGTAAAGCGTCATCAAAAAAGAATATAAGGCATAACCACCATCTCCTATCAAATAACCATGTTCAAATTTTCCATTTTGTACCGTTCGAAATAAATCACTCTGCCTGAATATTGTATTGTCGTGAGAATTTCTTGGCCATTCACATGAAACATCAAGAAATTTGCCCTTATTATCACACACTTTGTACATTAATTGAATGCCATCTTTTTCTGTTAATATATTCATTAGGGCAATATGTAGCTGCTGCTCTTATAATTTTAATATGAGTACAATCAATAGATCCGCAAATTTTAGATAAATTTGAAATGTTATTAAATTCTTCTTTAATTAATCTCACATAATTTAATTTTATCACACTTATATGACGCTGAACAATACCTCTGGTGAAATTTCCTTAATTTCTGGAAACTGTTTCTTTGCTAACACCCATTACTTCTGCCACAGTTGACTGGAAACTACCCGTTGCCAAATAATGTAATCCAACGCAG
>JAUZND010068560.1:0-17291 GCA_034780555.1 Coelogynopora nodosa | reverse complement strand
GTATTGCGACATCTTCGGCTTCCATAGTTAATAAAAATGTTTATATTTTGTAGGTTTCCTCTTTTTATATCAAAATTCTTTAAAAAAATTCTGCGTCGCGTGGCGTGGCGTCGCGCTTGGTGGGCGCCATTCACCGCGTCGCGTCTCGTCGTGTCGCTTTCCGTCGCGCTTGGTGGGCACAGGCCTTTAGGCTCAAGATTCGATAATATTAATTCGATAGTCCTTCAAACATCATATTAATAAATTCCTCTCTTCTTCTTTTTCCGTTGCCTTTGTATCTTTATATTTATATTGCCTCAATCTTTATATCAGTTTGAGTAGGTCATTCTAATTATACTTGAGGTAGGGGGGTTTAATCTGTAAGTAGCAAAATCAAGCTGAGTGAACTAGGCTTAGTCAGAATCCTCATTGACATCATCGTGTAATATATGACCATAAAAAATCGACATGAGCATTTGAAAATGTTATACTACATAATATTTTTATGTAGTATAGACGACTTGTCTTATGCTGGTGAGTCATCATATCAAGTTTGGTTGTCATAAGTTGTAAACATCAAAAGTTAGAGGCTAAAAACAAAAGTGACTATAATTTAATTATAAAATAAATATTTTTTTTTTTGTTTTTTTTTTGTTATCTCCGTCAAATTTCAACCAATTTTCCAAAAATTGACGCTGACTCATAGCTATTATAAATGTCTATCTAATTAATTTACGTTTACTATTAATATAAAAAAAGTTTTAATAAAGTTGCAGTATCCTAACTTTTTAATATTTAATTTATTAATAGAATTTTTATTATTTTTATTTTTTAGCCCTGTCAAATTTAAACCGATTTAAAAAAATTATTCTGACACATAGCTTTTACAAATTTCTATCTACATAATTTCTTTTTACTAAATAAATAAAAAAATGATATAATCAGCTGTAAATCACTAAAATGTCTACAACTCTGTAAAATTTAAACCGATTTATACAAATAAACACTGACTTATAGCTATTCAGCAGGTCTATATATTTAATTTCATTTTACTATATAAAACAATATATAAAAAATTGATCTAAATCACTGATATGTTTATAACTTCGTTAAATTTCAACCCATTTCAAAAAAATTAACTAGCTCATAGCTATTTTCTGAATGTTTATTTATTAAATTTGATTTTACTATATAAAAAAATTATTAAAAAAATTATGCTAATTACAAAAAATATTTAAGTAGTATAAACGTTGGCTTATGTTAGTGAGTCATCATACCAAGTTTGGTTATCATTTGTTATTGCTAAATTAAATATTAAGTTATAGGCTAAAAACAGAAATGATTTCACAAATGACGTCATTCTTTGTCCGAAATATAAAAAATGGTATACAAATAATATTTATAATTAAATAATAAGATTATAACGTAATTATATACTAATTTAAATGTTTAGGGCTATACACTACTTACAAATATTTGTAAGTAGTATCTAACATATTTATCTTATATTTGTGAGTCATCATAGCAACTTTGGTTGCTATAGGTTACTACATATGGGAAGGGGGTGAGGTGGGTAGGGGATGGGATATGGGAGTGGGTAGGGGGAAGCGAAGGGTGGGGGAAAATCCGTAGAGAAATTGTAGAGAAAATCTGGTTCTAAACTTATATGTGCAATCACCCAACAGTCTATCAATGGTGTAATAAATCACCAATTGATCAGTCCATAAAATAAAATGATGGGAAATAAGTAACAAGCAATCAGGACAGCGATGACGCAAACCATATGGTCATGTAGATTCTGTAGTAAATTGATGCAACTACGGCCTCTATTAACAGCAACAAGAAATTGGCCAAAAATAGAGCCATACATATTAACATCATTAAGAAATGCGGCTTCAACAACACTTACCACTTCTTCAAAGAGTTACCGGTTTTAAAAATGACTACATTTTGGTGCAAAAACATACACTGTCGATGGTAAAGTCCTCAACAATAACACCGATTAAATTTCGATAGACAGTCTTGAGGAGAAATTTCACATGTGTTATTGCGAGTATCATCCAAAGATTAAAAAATGCTCCAATCAAGTTACCTGCTAAAGTAATGCTAACCGTCGCAATTAGCACGGAGTTGTTAAACTATTCCATTGATGATGGATTGATATCCAAATAATTATCACTTTCATTCATGTTGGTTGTATTGATATACAACAAAAAATCTCGGAAAGTTTTACTATATATGCTTGGACAACATATTTATTAATTTCTACGAATCATAAGAATGACTCATAAAAACATCATTACATATTTTTTTATTATTTTCTCGCATATTTTCCATATCAACTTGTATTACCTGTACAATTATTGTCATATTTGGGATTATTGTTTGGTATAAAGTAAATAAAAACTATAAAATTTAAATTTAGATGTTTATAATTAACTTCTTGTAACCTTAACATTTAAAAAAAAGTGTATTTCTTTAAACTATATATAATATCCTTTATTGATATCTACTCTTATTTTGTGAGTTTTTTTATAATATAATTTTTCTAAATATATAATATTTTTATTTGTGATAACACTGCTTCAATTTTTATTGATTATTCAGCATTGATTTGATTATTTGAATGATTGTATAATTAAATAAAGCACAACTTATAAAAAATAAATAAATTATGTAAAATATTTAAACAATAAAATATATTTTAATTTGTTAGTATTTAAACAATCGAAATTCGATTTTTATTTCAATTTTCACAATAAATTAAATAAGTTTTAACGTTTAATATTTATTGATGTTTTTAAACTAATAATTTTCAATATTCGAAATGTTAAATATGTATCCAAGTTTGAAAAAATGTTTTTAATTCAATATCAATATTTGTATTTAGTGTGCTTTCGTTGTTAAAAGTTATATTTAAATTAATCATTTGAAATAGAAACATAAGTGATTTATGCATTATCGCGATAATTGCGAGTTATAAATGAATTGTGAAAATTGATAAACCCCTTTGTACTATTGTATTAATGTAATATACATTATTATTAAATTTACCAACCTGTAAATTATTTATTTAGTACTACATAGAAATTTGTTTTTATGCAATAATTTGTCCTTGTCCTTTTAAGAGCCACACAAAATCACTCATAATGTATGACGAACCCATTCATGAATGGTCGCTACTAATTCGATATTGCGCAGATGTATTGCTTATAATTCTAATAAAATAAACAGTTTATAATGAAACATTACCTTTTTATTTCACTATTGCTTTATGAGTTGCATATAAATACGCGGAAATACTATTAAATAAATATTTAGAATTTAATTCATGTCGACTTGAAAATTATTTAGATAGATATGTAATTTACTTTTTAAAAAATAAATGGAAATATATAATTATGCTGAGGTTTTATTTTTAATGTATATTTTTGTGTATTAGGTAATAACCATACATCATAGCTATATAGAAATATATTCATTACTTTAGTTATTAGTGAGAGATCTAGTATTCATTCATATTTATCATTGTCGTAGACATTTTTACATATAATGTAATGTTTTACATTTCAAAATTTTATTCTCTACATTTATTTTGTTATTACTTTTTAATTGGTAAATTTATCTTAAATTAGGTATTGTTATTAATAATATAACTGCGGTTTTTATGGAAGTTAATTTTTATTAGGATTTTTGTTTTATACTTTATAAAATTACTTAAATAAATGTAAAATATATTACAAATATTTATTTATGTTCGTGTTATATTTTATTAGATGCATAATAGTGAAGTGAAAACGCAGTATGTCTTAATTAGTTTATGTTTAAGTATACATAGATATATATATATAATACTGTATATTTATAGATACATTATATATGCATTCATAAGTAATTAATCAAACTTAATTATCCCAATTTTTTAAAATGCCAATTCAACAAAAAAATGTAATCCAATGATTTTAGCATAATATTGTTCAGGACTCTGTGAAATATTTAATGAACAAAATTAGATTTTTTAAGATATATATATTATATTAAAGATGTTCTTTGGTTTTAAATAATTATCTCAAATTAAATATCTATATTTTTAAATTAAATTATTATTATTTCGGAATTATATTGTTCAGAATTTTTATTCTAAGTGAAAATCGAATAAAAATATATTTAATTAATGTAAAATGGTTTATTCTGTTTAAAGTTTACTTTAGACTTTAAAATTTTTAAAATCAAAGTTCGTTGACATACTTAATACGTAGATGTATATCTAGGTATAACCTTATGAATGAAGGATATGTCACGTTAGAGTTTGCTTTTGTGCAAGTTATAAAAGAAATACTATTATCTTATACTAACGTATATTTAACAATGAATACATTTGAATAGTTAACAATGCTTGAAAGAAATTTAAATTAAACGTTTAATGAGACAAACGTTAATTAAATTAAGTATTAGTAATGCAAAAATAATAATTTTCATCCATAAAAAGTTAATTTGCTTAGTTTTTGTATTAATATTTTTTTACGAATGAAATATAAATCAGATATGTTTTACTTTTGCTTAAACGAATTTAAGTTAAAAATAAACCGAGCTAAAATAATTAACCACATCGTTGATGTCACGTCTTTATTAAATATCAATACTCTTTGTCCTATATAGGAATTGAAATAAAAGATACAGGAATAAATAAACATACACCAAAGCATTTTGAAACTTCCACGGGGTCTCTTCGTTACTTCAACTCGTTCTTCTTTAAAAGTCACTATTATTCGCATGCTTCCAAAAATATTAATTGGTATATATACCGTTTTTTCAATTGTATAGACGATTTCCCAGTTTGAATCAGGTAACTGATTTATAAACAATTATCATTGAGACAAATCAATGGGGTAATAAATACGATAGTAATTAGGGAGAAAACAGGAATTTTCCCAGTATAGAGCCAACAATCCCGACATTTTAAACGTGAGCTTCAACAATATATACGTCATGGCAGTAATAAATAGTTGCTTAGTTCTAAAATAATAATTGCGTTGGACAGAAATTTGTTGAGTAAAAAGGCGACGAGTAGAAAGAATTATATAATCTAATTTTAACGATTGGGTTGGGATTATTACAACCATGAATCAATGCATGGTTACCAACTATACTTACCATGGTTACCAACAAGCCCAACTATACTCGCTGCTAACACGAACGAACGATAGTCTACCGCTTCCCACAAGCCATTTATTATGTTGTATACTTTCTCTTAATGTTTCGTTACTGTTAGTATTGAAACACTCTATATTTTAAATTGTTTTCTAGGACAAGAGAAAATGCCGCTTATACTTTACTTATTATATAATAATATTAACTAATTATTTGTGAAGTAAACATGATTTCACACATCTTAGCTTGCCTTCTCTATGTAGCGTTAGTTTGTAATTACAATATATGTTTTCTTAAAAATGATTTTGTCTGACAATATTGATATTTAACTTTTGGTGAAAGTAGTAAAATATAAACAATGCAGTTATATTTTCATACGTTTTCCATAACAAAAATCCTTTAAAATTTCTTTCTTTCATTTTTATATTCTCTTTTGAAACTTTTTATTCGTTATAAAGCATCTATAATTTAATTTATTATATATTTAATTTATCTGTTTATATTATGACCGTAAAAGTTTGAAAAAAGAGTTTTGCAGCTTTGACATTAAATCACAATAAAATTAATATAATTTTAATTTTAATTAATATACTTATCTTGCGTATATTTTTTAAAAGATTTTGAAGAATTGAAGAAATGTTAATAGCATACTGTAATATATTATTAAATAAAATAATGTAAAAACCGAGTTTTTTTAAATTAAAATTTATTTAACACCACATATTTATATGTTATTACTTCATTCAATCTGCTGGATATAGGCGTTAAGAGAAACTACAGAGAAAGTAGCAAAGCGATGATTAAACAATTGTAGCGTAGACAAATTAATTTATAAATTAAACTGAGACATGTTGAGAGAATATTGTTATATTGGTGCATAATAAAAAAATAGTTCAAAAGACTTTGGACGAATAATTAGGTACACAAAACACAACATTAAAAGGCATTAAATATATAATATGTTAGCAAATCTAACTTTTTAAAAGGGAAAAATTATGTGACATTTTTTATTTAATGGAAATAGTAACAGTAGTGTTAAACTTTACAATAAGATTAGATTACATTACATTGATCCAATCTAGTCTAATTGCTACTGTAAAGTGACCTAATAAAGGAATAGTATTCGGGAGAAACTATAATTAACATAGTTAAAATAAGCAATAAAATAGTAAAATAAACTCATAATGTTAAAAAATAATTTATTATATAAAAATTCACATTCAAATATTATTTCTGAGCAATAAATTAGTTTCAAAATCTTTTAAAAAATGTATAACTTCGTTACTGTCAACCTATTAAAGCCAAAGAAAGCTTTAAAGAACATGGTTCGTAAGACCCTTGAAAACCAATGAAAATCCTATAATTTAAAATTTATTTTTTGAGTTCTCATAAATGTTCTAAAATAGAAGATATTAAGCTTATTTTTTTAGCTTATGTTAAAAATTAAAAAATATTTCCTTGCAATACTATTTGTAATGCCCACTGTTAATATTGTGTTTATGTATAGATGTTGAACAAAGGATTTATAAATATGAAAACCAACATATACTCATTGTCAGTAGCTTTTTTATAATATTTTAGCATGTATCAGTTATGGTTTAACATTTAATAACTGTAGGGAAGTCTCTATTTGACATGAGTACATTAAAAGCTTTACACACACTTTTTCTTTATAATTTATATATACTGTAGACCATATTATTATATATATATTTGCAAATTATTTAAAAGAATACCATTTTGCAATCTCGTTACCGTGAACTGCATGCATCTAACCTACCAGGACAAATAATCACGTTACCGGATAGTTAAAATTAAAGCATAAATTTACCAAAATTAATATTCTATCAATTAGAATAACAAATTGTGCCATCTCGTTACCATATTACAAATTTTGTTACCAAAAACAATAATCATAAAACAAGATTTGTATTCAACATACAAGAAAAAAATATTATCAATCAAATTACCAAAACTATGTAACAATTTAACAAATACGATAACAAAAATCTTCATGAAAGTTATAAAAATCTTCTTATAATACATCTTTGCAGCCATAACTATCTTGTCTTGCCAAACTCTGTGGAATGAAACGATTGACTCGCAGACACCAGTTTGTGCACTTAGGTTTGAGTAATTTCAATGATAGCTTGATTTCCCAGTCTCATCAGAATTTTTGAACGCCACTGTTCTTGTGTTAAACCTTTAGCAACTCGTTGATTGTTGGCATCGATAATTTCATCCCGTAAAGCTCTCGTGGTCAATTGTCTACTGGTTGGCTGTTGGCTTGTTCCACTGGGTTCAAAAAAGAATGTGGGGGGATAGGGTACGAATAAAAAACGATCTTCATGCTCAGGTGGTATAGTAATGTTGAGGTGCGGTCTTGCTCCATCATGTACGATAACTACCGGACCTGGAAAGCGCGGAGAAGCTTCGACATTGATCAGGTGGTCATAAATATATATTTGGTACCTATTATGATCCAATGTTTGCTGCTGAAGATCGAAGTACATATACTAATCCAACATCAGCATTGATTGCCAATAGAAGGTTGTTATTCCGGCCCCTAGCTCAAATGTACACTATGCTGACATTCACTGGTATGTGAATAAACCATGTGGCGTATTGAAATCGTAGTTCTTTGCTTGCTGGAATATTGCGTCTAAAAGGGACGTCCGCATCTTTCCCAGCAATATTTAAAGAGATGAGCTGATTGTGAAGAGGCCTATGAATTGTCGTGGCATGTACTGGAGGCTTATCTCGCAACTTTCTTCTTAGTTGATCGTTTATTCTTGCAAAAGTAGTGAACGGCTCCTCTCTAGCGATGAGCAAACTTGTTCCAAGCATTTCGTCATCAACTCTCACGTGCCGCTGTCCTCCCTAGTTCCTTCTCTTAACTCTCCATTCTACTAGCCAGACCCGTATGATTCTTCTTGCCGTATCTCTATTGATATTCATGTTGTCCGCTAACAGTAGATGATCGTCTCCGTTTTCAAAACAGTTCACTATTCTTTGTCGATCTTTATTGTTGACTTGCCGACGACGCGGCCATTCCTTTGTTGAAAAATGAATATTCGTAATTCAGTTCAATATACATAGTGTAAAATGATTGCATAATTTGTTAAGCAGACACATCACTACGTTATAATGAATACAGTTCGTATGCTAAATCACACTCATTTTGTTATGTAATAAGTAAAAATGGTTATTAGAATGCATATAATGGTAAGAGCGAAATATATTGTAATATGAATGATCGATTTATTCAAATCAATGTCATATTTGGTAAACACGTCTTTTTCAACACTACTATCGGCAAGTTGGATGCAATTCGCGGTAACGAGATTGCAAAATGATATACAACAATTGTATTATATATTGACACTGTAATTTATATTTTTGGATTTAGAAAAAATAAACATTGTTAGGACGTCAGTTGATTAATTATTCATTTATAAATTCATTCTTAAAATTTTTATTGAAATTAATAGAGCTGAAAAGTTGATGTTTCCAATTTATACGGTTTTATTAGTGTTGTTAAAAATTTATTCCTTTTTCTATCGAGTTATATTTTCAAGTTTTTCATTAAAAGTTAGACGCCTACATATTTTAAAAGCGTACTGAAAATACAAAAGAAAATTTATGCAAATAGTGTGATTTACATTTTTAGTTTGGTACATAAAAAGGTTAGAATGCTATTACTTTTTCATATCCGATAAAATGATGTTATTCGTGGTGGAATCATACTGGTGTCATACAAACATATATATACATTTAGAAAACGGATTACGTTTTGAGTGAGAATGATGTATAGCATAATGTGCTTTTTTTCAAATTATAAATTTCATTTACAAATTATATATTATATAATTTGTAAATGCATAAATAAGGTACTATGGGGTAAACAGTCTATAAAGAATAAATACCGTGATAAATATTATAATACTTGTTTCCCATATTATTCATGATGCAATAATATTGTAAATTGTATATCGTTTAAATCTATAATGGTATTAACATAATATATTTTTAAAATATTTAATTTATGTAAATTTTGACCTTTAATAATTTGATACAGAATATATAAAAGACATATTTAGTTTTATTTAACTGGTGATTGCTTAAAAAAGGAAACATTTAATTATTCGTGATGGAGACTATTAATGTAGAGTTTCGTAGCTTTTTAAATATTAAACATTAAAATAAACATAAAACTAGTAATTAAAAAAGTACAAATAGTTGGTCTTGTATAAGATAACTATTTCATTTTCCAACAGTAGTTTTAGAATCGATAAGTCCATAATTTATAACAGTTTAAGTATAATGAACTATACAAGACTTAATTGTGTAAATAATATTAATAATTTTTAGTTTTTTCCATAGAGACCGGAAAAATGAAGGAATGAATAATTCATTCAACAACATTGAGTAATTTTTCAAAATTTCAATTAATAAAATTGGGTCAGAGAAGATTAGTGCCAAGAACATGAGTGAGGTGGATATTTCGTGTTGAAGAAATTATGAAAATGGAGTGAAATGTATAGGTTATGTCTGACTCATATGCTTTTTCATACAATAATACAATTCTTTTTGTATGTCAAGTGATAGATATTCTTGATCCAGAAGAACTTGAAGTAAAGTTTGCGAAAAGAATAGAATTTGTGTGGTCCCAAAAACCTGATTCGAGTACTGTCTAATTTGATGAAGTTGCTAAAAATATAAATCTTACAACACCTCAGCGATACTCAATAATGAAGTTTTGTAGTGGGAAGAATATTTTGGAATGACCGTAAGATTATATGTTATATATGTTATAGATGTTATATGTTAATAATTTTCAAACATTTTGAATATGTTTAGTATAACCTAATTTTATATGAGTAAAATATTATTGTGTAATAAGGATTGTAAATTTATAATGGCGCATTTATTAATCCATATACATGAAGCTAGATAAAATACCACAATAATACGTAATTCATACAAAAATTTATGTGAAAAATATTTTGTTTTTAAAAGGAATATCGTTTATAATTTTTGATGTTTTATTGAAGCTTATATATTTGTATATTATTCGAAACAAATATCAATTTAATATTGCTATTAGTTAATGACAGCTAAATACCATTATCAACGTATTAGGTTGTCTGTCTATTTTAATTTTGAGACGAAAATATAATCTATGAAATGAAAATTTAAAAATATTTAGTTTTTCGAAACAACGCCTGTATGATGCTTTTGTATTGTTCTACTACGTGTGATAAAATAGACATATAAATAATAAACATTTTATATGATAACAAGATAACATGTGTAAGTCAGAATCGATTTATCAAGAAATATATTTTCCAATCAAAATATTTAATAATTCATACACTTTCTTTCAAAAATGAATAAAAATCCATATAAATATTCCTTATCCTTTCCTTTTGTAAATGTTGACAGTAAAAAGCAAAAGAACTAATATTTCATAATATTATTAGGTATGTTTTATAAAAACCACTTAAAACCTTTACTTGTTAAATTAATTTTCCTCACGAAATGCTCTTTTTATTAGATTATTTATTAAAGTTTTAAGACAGGAAACGCGTTATCCTCTTATACTTAAAATACTTCAAAAGACTTAAATTATTTGCTTACTTGAAATATTTATACTGTGACTAATAAATTGTGGTAGAGTGTAGAAGGCCGATATTTAAGTTTACATTATTCCTCAATTCTTCATTAATGTTGTAATTATTATCAAGTTCATAATTTATGGGTGTGGTTGTTTACAATTAAGGATATCGAAAAAATATATACTGTTGTGAAATAATTTCAAATATGACGTCACAACGCGGTAAATATAGTCTACTTCAGGTGATCATTTAGAATGAAATTTTAAAAAATTAAATTGTTTTAAAATGTTATTAATAAAAACGATGGAGCATTTATTAAAATTTCTTAATTTTATATGTATAATATTTTAATGAAAAAATAAAGCAATTCTCTAGACAGATAAATCAAGTGTGTATGTTAAAAAATTGGATAATGTAAAAGGGAATTAAATGGCAAGAAAAAGAAAGAAATAATAATAAAGACATTTCAGAATCACTCTACAAAATTGTCTGAATAAAAAACAAAAAAATCATCATTTTAAACAGAATCTTAAGCAATGACAATTAAACACTACCTGTATTAAATGTAAGAAATCTAAACCTGAAAGAATTTTTTTTAAATCATTCTTGATGTAGATTGATGTCACGTCACTTTAAAACCAAAAATGTTTTCATAAAATATTGAATTTGAACAAATAATTAAATAAAAGTTAATTTATTTTATTTCCTGTGTGAATTAGAACTGAAATAATTAACTAAATTTTAACATGAGCCTAAGCGATCACACATTCCATAACATATGATTAATAGCAACGGCTTGTAAAAATCATAAAAAAATTGATTTACATGAAAAAAACAACTAAAAACATTATTGTTATATAGAATATGAAAATTTCTTACATTTTTTTTAATTAAATGTGTATATAATTGCTTATCAAAAGCATTAAATGCGTATTTTTATTTTATGTATTGATGTAACATAAATGTTTATAAATATAATTAGAAATATAAATGTTAAAACAATAAGGGTAACTTAAGTTGAAGTTTTTGTTGGTTTTATCAAATAATTAAATTAAAATTAGATTACTAAAATCTAACTACATCTACTTGGCCATTTTAATATTTTAGATCTGTAGGCATAGTAAATGCATAAAATTTGTAATTATATTCTGGCACAATATAATAAAAGTCATATTATTAGATTAAAAATAAAACTGGTATCCTATACGAAACAAGAGTCTAGAAGATTATGTGATTATAAATCCCATTCAGCTCTCTCCTCATTTTCACATTTCGAAACAATAAAACAGTAATTTTAATAATATGCTAACATAAATGACAACATACAGTTTATTAATGTACTTTTTGTATTAAAACATTTTAGAATAAAGCATATTATGCAATTGAAAGTGTTGATATATATTGTCCTATTCAAAAATTAACTTTTTTAATGGGATTAAGGAATCAGTTGTGTAATATTTGTAAGTTGTATAATCAGATTAATTTAAAATTGGGTCTATTTTTTATGGATTTTAAGTATAAAAGAAGTTCGATTCTTTTTTAGAGAAATAACCAAAATTATGTTTAGACCTAATTTACATAAATAAAAACAACCTTGAACAATATTAATTACATATGTATGTAATACACAGCATTAAAATATAGATATATTTTATAAAACAGTTCATAGCATTTTTAGTTTAAGAATATAATAATTAAACCGTATTCTATTTTAAAATACATGTCATTCTACCAAGAAAAATCAATCTATTCGCAATTCACCAAAATTTAATTCATATGTAAAAGCGTTTTCTTTTAATCAGTAATACATCATGCGATATTTGCTTTTTATAATGTCACAATACAGCACAAATAATTCTATATTTACAATGTTACAATAAAATATAGAAATTCTACATATTTTAAAGAGTCAACTAACGTAATATTTCAGTAGACTACACAAATAAAATTAGTTATTAAAAAATATAATTGGTCATTTGAAACACAAAAGATACCATTTATAAATAGGTTATGTTGGAGAAAAATTATTAGACTAATTAAGAATAGTCTTCAATCATACATATTATATATACTGTATATAAACATTGTAAATCACATGTTATTCGTTCATATCGGTATACAATGCACGTACATACATTTTATAGTAATTAGGCAAATAGTTCATAAAATGTAAACTGTATAAAACGATATAATATAGGTTAAAAATACAAACACAGAAAATATATTCTATATAAAATTTGAACGTTTTGCTACCAACAGAATTGTTTTGTTCGATATTTTAAAATTTCACAAAGGGATTTAGTTTATAAAATATAGAACAACATTTAGGTTATTAATATATATATATGTGCATTTCAATTCGACAAAAGTTTTTCAAAAAAGGTGCAATTATAAATTTGAAAAATTATATCCTAAAATGCGTAAAATCTTATCTTAACACAACTCTAGTGGTATACAATAGTTTATAAATTTATTAAAAAACTAAAATCCTTATAATTATAATATATAGGCCCTAATATACATAACAAATCGTAGAAGAAGAATTTTAGAAGAATTAAAAACCATGGCATCACTAATAGACTATACAATTTAGTTTAAACTTATATGTAGATTATATAATTGTTCGGAAAATTCTAATTTCCGAAATAATATTTGGGAGATTTTTTAATGACGCCTTTTCTAAGTAGCTTTTGTTAACAAAAAAATACCAGTATTGAAAGATTTGTTCAATTTGTATCGCTCCATACATACTCTTTCAAGTCTTTTGAGACACCTTGTATAATATAAATTTTCTGCATTGAAGTGAACAACAAATCAACATTCTATATATACCGCATCCCTCAAAACAAGGATATTACCAAAAGTTGTAAGTTAAAATACTGAGCAAAACGTTAGGATTCCGTTTTATTTTTCACTTTGGTATAGTAAATAAATTAACTAAAAACAAAAATGATTCAATATTTCCTATTATAACTAGCCTCCCATTCATTGAAGTCAGCCATTCAAGCTTCTTAAACTTCAACTTAATTGGAATGATTTAAACGATAAAGGCGCGGCAAAGATGTTGTTTGACTTTTTAAAAAGTGGCTTTCTTTGGTTGATAGGATATGAGACCGCTGCAAACAAAAGCGTTTGGATTTTTATCAGGTTACGCTGCCTATCCTAGTCTTTTGTGTATAAAAGATTCATTAATGCAATTTTAATATAATTATAACTTCTTAAAATTTCAAAGCTAAATATTAAAAATCGATATTTCGCATTTAATATGCAATTTTATAGAGGGTGTTTTGTTAAAAAGAAGCATGTATAAATCGTATAGAATCTATCATACTCGATTAATTATTCGTTTGTTAGAAATTAATTATGATGCGGTAATTAACAAATTATATATCTTTGTATATTTAATGTATTACCTACAAACCTAAATAAAGAGAAATTTAAAAGTACTATTTTCATAACCAATTAAATATCATTTAAATTTATTCAAATGTATATTAGATGCAGAAAATGTTTGTCTTCAAACGGTTTTCAAACGTTTACAGCATTCAAATAAAATAAATGAAATACTAATATTGTTGGGACGATATACAATGGTTATCATGTTGATAACTTTATTTTTATTTATATTTATTAAAGGGTTTAATTTATTAGAATTCAATATTAAGATTAAAAATATATATTAATATGTTATTAAATAATTAATAAATTGAATGCGCACCATTAACCAGTATGCATTAAAGAAATATTTAAAAATTATAAGTCACGAATTATTTTTTAAACTAAAAGCTGTAAATAATTAATATTCGCATACATTACCGCAATAAGAATGATCACTACAATATGTATACCTCAAATGTGATGTACCAGAATTAGATAATATAACCAGTAGAAACAGTTGTATAAAATAAAACAAGCGGGAAACAAAAATCTACTATAACTGTCAATGTCGGATTCTCCGTTTGGTGGGTTTTTGACTCGTCGTCGATCCTTCTTGTCGTCAACAATTCGATAAGTGAGCAGAGATTCCAATTCTTCACAGAAATCTATCTGCCTCCTCGCAGTCGCGTGAGAGTTTTGCGGGAAGTTGTGAAAGTTTTGCTGTATTTGTTGCTGCTGGCAGGCCGAGCACCAGCGGGCCAGCTCCTGTCGGACAATACGCCGGACATCTTTTTGCCAGCGGTCCATTTTGTCCTTCCGCGAAACTGTGCTCGCTACCGCGAACTCAACTAGGGTACCGATGACAAACATTATGCAGACTATGGTCCAAATATCGATGGCTTTAATGTAGCTGACCCGAGGAAGCGAGCTGGATACGGTGGAAGCCTGAGTCAAGATACCCAGTAGAGTGAGAAGACCTAACGTAATTCGGGCAGGTACAGCATCAATGCTCACCCAAAAATTAAGCCAGGATACCATGATAATGAGCACATTAGGAATGAATGTACTGGCGAGATATGATCCCAGTTGTCGTTTAAGATGAAACGTCGCTTTTAAACAAGTGTAGGCGCCAGTTGCTGTTGTAAATCCCCCATTTTTTGTACAGTCAATTGTGTCAACTCTAGAAGGTTTGTTGAATTCAGAGACTTCAAGTGATTTAGGTAAAACAATGGGTTCCTCATCACGCCACTTAAATTTTAACTGGTCAAGTGTGTACCCATAGCTGCCAATATCCATATAGCATTCCTGTTCATCCATGGGAAAGGTATGAAGATCCATTTGACACGAAAAACGCATGGTAATTTTTTGACTGTAAAGAATGTAACCATCTGGTTGTAAACGCATGAGATAGTTTGGAACCGTCATATTATGCAGGTATCCTCGCTTTCCATTGCGAAAGAAAAGATCCGGTAACCAGACTTTGTCTCTTAAAATTGGTGTCACAATGTTTCTCTTGAAATCTTTCAACTTTGCTATTGCATTCCATGCAAGTCGAGGGTCCAGCCATGCTTGACGAAGATAGACATCGGTGCTATATTCCATATTGCGCACCTCAACTTCATTGATTGCAAGAATTTTCATGTACACGATAACAATTGTTGCGTTTTTTTCCTCCGTTGGTCTTTCGTGATTCTTGTAATTTTTAAATATAACATTCATAATCTGATCGCGCATTGACTGTTTAGTGTAATTTTGGATTTCCTCTGACATGCCTCCAGTAAAGAGAAGAAGAGTTAGAAAATATATATTAAGCAGTTGACTCAAAGTAAAAATATTCGTATACTTCATATTGCTTATTATTAAATAAAAATAGCTTTTTGATTTAAGTAGTCAAATGCTATACGAAACTGCTACGAAATTCAAATAAAAGTGAAAATATAGCTCAGATAATAAAAGTTGAGCATTCGTTTCAATTGATTTTTGACTATAACAGATGGTGTGTGTATATTCGCGAGGAAGTTAAGAAAAACACAGCTTATATGTTCAGTTGAAGTTGTTTGCCTTTAATGCTGTCCTTTTAATATTTACGATCACGGTCAACTGTTGTGGGATTCTATTTCAAGTTAACACTTTTCGGAAACCAGTCATTGTGAGGTTTATACCTCTTATGAAGAAATGTATCACATTAATCAATTCTAATACTGAAGTATAGCTCACATTTTAGAATTCTGATTGGACAATAACGAAGACAATTTTTGTCAATGCAATGGTTTCTGTTTCAAAAGAAGTAAGCAATGAAAATTGTTCATATGATAATTTTTAGTTTGACTATATTAATTAAGTAAATATTCATAATATTAGTCACAAAGTCTGTAAATTGTAGAAATTGGTTGTCAACTTTTGTAAAAAATAAATTGGAAATAATTATGAGTATTTAGATGCTTTAATTTATTAAGCGAACATTATAACATATCCACCATGCTTATAATTATATTATGTGCTCTTCATTATAACGGCATTTTATCAAATGTCAAACATTTCAAAAATATGAATAGCGTTAAAATGTTTAGCTACATAAATGGATTAAATGATTAATTTAGGGATTTGAAAAAGAAAACGGCTTTTCAAGACATGTTTCCCATAAACAACTTTTAAAGAAATATTCTCTATGTCACATTGAATATTGAATAATACATAGTTATGGTTGAAAAGAATTTTAAAATATATGTGTGATCTTTTCATTAGTTGCAATCAGTAAAGAGAAATATATTTATTCATTGTTCAAAATGGATTCTATGCAATTATACATCTTTTGTAAACGAAGAAAATATTTCTTTATTTTCATCAAACTTTCGCTACAGTTCAATAAGCATAAATGTTTCCATAATTGGTGTTTCACAATTGTTTCCAAATTTTCTACAATAATTGTTTATGTCCATCTAAGAAGGTGAATGATATTTTAAAATTGTATTAAAAATTTACTTTTTTACAGTTGTTGCAAAGAAAAGAGATGTGGTCCGTATCATCTGTTAATTTGGGTCCATCGCATTTCGCCGTATCTCATTTCGCCGTATAGCATATCGCCGTATAGCATATCGCCGTATAGCATTTCGCCGTATAAAAATATTATAATATAAAAGTAGCATATCGCCGTATAGCATTTCG
>JAUZND010068549.1:0-17292 GCA_034780555.1 Coelogynopora nodosa | reverse complement strand
TCAGGTTCAATTTGCTGATGTCTTCTAGACTATTAAACTTTGCAACTGTCTCTGGTTTCACAATTTAAATTAAAACATAAATTAAGTATTAAATTGCTGAGTAGGAGAATTTAAAAAAAATCATCATATGAACATTCTAAAATCAAAAAAAATCACATGAAGATTTTAAAATCAAAAAATAAATAATTTTTTTGAGTTTATGAAAATACTGTATGTAAAAAGAAAATAAATTATGTATAGGAAAAATATTATATACCATTACAAAAGTTAAACTATAACTGGGAATTAAACATTCAAAAAGTGGTTAAATTCAAGGAGTTTCCAGGAGGTTTTTTTTAATTCCAGGCATTTTCCAGGAGTTAGAGGTTTTAAAGTAAATTCCAGGAGTTTTCCAGGAGTCCTGAAATTCCAGGAGGCCGCAAACACCCTGTCCATTGGGCATGCATGCCCAATGGACCCAACTCCTTATGGGTTGCACTGCAGTCAAAATGTATAGAAATAGTTATTAGTATACCCAAATCAAAATGTATATACCTATTACTAATTAGGTCAAAACATATACCCAGTAATTTGTAATTGTATAATTGTAGATTAAAATGACTGGTTAACTTTATGTTATCTATAGTAAAGAAATACATTGCAGTTATAGTTACAGTGACCATAACCATTTATTTTTTTGAAAATGAAATAAAAGAAGCATGTTTAATACATTAGTAATTACAAATCAAAAATGATTTTATAAAACTAAAAGTATGCATACACCACCATACAGAAGGAATACTATTATTAATGTAATTTTACTGTAATAATTTTATTGTAATACATTTTACATCATGACGTTATAAGTCGGTCTTCAAATTTCAATATATGTCATGACTTTGATTCAGAGTTTGAATCAATTTTATCCTACTTGTTTTTGTGGATATTTTTAATTTGCTACATTAGATTTTATTTTTATACCTTTTATAATCTATATATAGGAACAATTCTAAATGTCAATCTTTGATTATAATTATATATATAATTATAATCAAAGATTGACATTTAGAATTGTTCCTGACCTATATAAGTATATGTTTTGACTAACCAATTAAGTCAAGGTATGTTTTAACTGACCATGACCCTTGAAAGGTACGTTTTGACCTGGCCCTATGCATAAGTTTCCATAAAACTCATAAAATTATCTAGGACTAGAAATATACATGAAGTATACATAATGTCAATTGATGAAAAAATAGCCAAATAATAAGCAATGTATATAGTCTACATCACTGATGTCATCAGTAACAAAATACATTAATATGTAATATACAAATAAAATAAACTATATTGTATTATATAGGCCTAGGGCCTTATATACGGGGTTATATAGGGCCGTTATATCGACGTGGAAAATATAACATTGCTCAGAAATTATTACAAATATTGATGGATAATTTTATAAAATATAATTTTTATTTGTTTATTTAACATTGTATTTAATAAGTATATTTGAATTTTATTAAGATCAGTTTGTAATAACACAATAACTGTATTGCTCATTAATAGGTTATATAGTTTAGCAGAAAATAATTAAGTGATTCATAAATACTTCATTTTTAACAATATTTTACCCCTTTCCTTTTAAATTAAGATATATTTTTAATGTATTTATATAAATCCCGCCATTATTAATATTTCAAAATTAAATTTTTAATCACATTTTTCAACGTGTAATTATAAAGCAATCATTAAGCATTGTTTTACTTGTGATTATACAAATTAACGCTTTTGAGTATTTTCTATTCATTAAATACAGACTTTTAAAAATATTCTCTTTACTATATGCATGCGGAATTATTGTCAATATTAATATAATCTGTCAATATTAATAAAATAAACTATACGTATAATAATAAACAAAAATATTCATATGCATGTCAATTGCAAAGGTATAAGACAACAATGATACAGCATATAAAAGCATAGTTATAATTCGAGGACCATCCCCCTAAATATAGGTTTTAAAAATTGGGACTTAAATTAATTTTTTTATATGTGTTAAAAAAATTAAGAATATTAATAACTATTAAGATATATTAACAATAAAAAAAAACAATTTTACATCATTTTCATATAGATTAATTATTTATGATGATTTATATTTTTTTGGCTTTATAATAATATTTTTATTTATATTATTTTTATATTAAATTATATTTTAACTTTTAATAAATGTTGTTGTTAAAAAATCATATTAATTATAAAAAATATTTTATTATTTATTTTTATTATAATGTTATAACAAATTTAAACAATATTTTTTTATTTATTTAAAAAATCGTTTTTTATTTATTTATTTATAATGATTTTTTAATTACATTATTATAATTTTAAATAACATTTTTAATAAATAAAAATGACTTTTTTTTATTATAATAAATTTAATTACATTATTATAAATTTAAATAACTTTTTTTATTTTAATATTTTTATTTAATTTTATTTGCAATAAAAATTAATATACTTTTTTATAAATAATAAAACGTTTTTTCAAACACGAGTACACGTTTTGATATAATTAATATAATAATAATAAATAATAATAAATAATAATAATAATAATAATAAATAATAATAAATAATAATAAATAATAATAAATAATAATAAATAATAAATAATAATAATAATAATAATAAATAATAATAAATAATAATAAATAATAATAAATAATAATAAATAATAATAAATAATAAATAATAATTAAAAATAATAAATATTAATAAATAATAAAAAATAATAATAAATAAATTAAAATATTAAAAAAATTAAAAAATTAATTTGAAGTAAGAAAGAACTTTAAGCGATTTTAAACGAAAATCGATCAAATATAATATGACATAATAAAACAATAATCAACAAAATGGTGCTAAAGTGTATAACTCTTGTAAATATGCAAATATTTTGTTTACAAAGTATATTTTCGTCATGTTACTGTTTTCCACTGACCCAAATTAAATCGAAAATATAATAGATGAAATATTTTCAATCTTCTTTAAAGATATTAATGTAAAATAAATGACACTACTGTTAGGATAATTGTAGTAAGCTATTAAAAATGTTTGATTATATTTTATTCAAAAATTAAATATAATAATTTATTAGGTACTACAACGTTTTCAAATTGAATTGATACAATTTTAATTCTTGACATTTTTGACCTGCAATTTGGATGATTGAAACTTTCAATAAAGTCTTGTGAACCTATATTTGTCATGGAATGTATATATTACAATATGGAATGTTATTATTATTATTACCAAATTATTCACATAGTAAGGATGTATTAAATGTTTATCAAATTAATACATTCAATTTTACAAATTTAAAATCTACGCTACGTAATTCAATGTACTTATTCTGTTCTTTCTCCAAAACAATAATAAATCATTATATATATATAAGGTTAGTCATATTGTAAAGGTAGAACTCCTTATATAGGTGGGGAGTCGTTTAAAAAAGACACCCATTTTATTTCATAAGATCTAGTGCAAAAAGTAGTCATCCAATTAAAATATGCTTTTCAAGCTTGAGTCAACGTCAATCTATAGAGTGCCATGACTTGTACTTGCACAGATTATAAATCGATAATAAAGATTTTCCAAAATGGTTCATGTATTGCGACGTCATTAACGGACCTTCTATTTGCAAAAAAACTAATTTTCCTGCATTGTTCGATATTTTTATGATCATATACATGGCCGGCGCTGTCATTTTTCATCTGGTGGACCAATTCCACTGATTTTTTGAAATCACTCTGGGCCTATATACCTCGTGACCTCGTGAACTATACACCTCGTGACCTCGTGACATATCATGTGCCTCGTGACCAATGCTTTTTGATTTATTTTACCTTGTCAGTTATACTGTTTCTTTATAAGAAATTATTAGTAATGCATATTTCATTATTTGCTTTAATATTTATTTTTAAAGTATATATTTAATATTTAATATTTTACTTTTATTATAGACACATCGTTAATTAAAAATAAATATTTACGCCTAAATTACAACTGTTGGTTGCAATTGCAGGAAGTTGGGAATACATTTTTGCACGTTTTCATTTCCTATATATATTATAAAAGTTTACTGTTGTTACACTTCTAGTATACCGCCTACAGATTCTACCTTTGATGGAAGCGAACAGTCCCGCTGGCAGATCTTAATTCAATTCAATGTTTTGTTTTTAGGAAAACGCGTTGATGTAATATTTGATTGAATATCCGGTTACATACATACATATATATACATGTATACGACAGCTTTAATGTGGCTAGACAAAATGAGCTATATTATATGGCATTTTTCGTTGACCTATAATTGGCAAAATTAATTCGAATTATACTAGTTTTGAGCAACATATGGGGAAGTATATAATGTATAACTACTACTTTATTTAAATAAAATAAAAACTAACTTGAATTTTTTTCGTTGCTCAAAATCTTGCAGTTATAGAAATAAGTCTTCAAAACAGATTTTTAAAGTCATGTTTGAAGGCATTTGGATTTTAGTTGCTAGCTTAATCAGATATATTATGTTGTCCTTGTTTATACAATAGATACAATTTTAATACATTAAATCAAAAGTTTCTTAATCAACTTCAGCATTAAAATACTAATGTATTCCATATATATATAGTGAAAACTAAAATTTCTCAATATTAAATTTTTATTTTGAAATAAAATCTATAGGAAGGTATAAATAATTATAATTAAAATTTACGGAGCTATATATATAGAGAACATTTTCCAAATGTTTTAAAAACGCTATAAAAAACAAATTCGAATATTTATGAGAATTATTGCTTTTGTTTACTGCAGCTCTTAATCTAATAATGCTTAATTGATAAGGAGTTATAATATTTTTCATTTAATTGCATTATAAATTAATTATACATAACTACTACCGATTTTTTCTTTTTATCTACATAATTGAGCAAATAATGCTATAAAGGGTAACATGTTATAATGTTAATGTCTCTTTTTATATAATTCGCAATTATTTATTCAGTGCAATATTTAACGCTTTCTAGAATAACGGGGGCAACTGTCGCCACCAAACATATTTCAAAAATATTTATTCTTAAAGTGGCAAAACGACATGTGTTTTGGACTTATATAGTTATCAAAAATTTTATGGAGTTCTTTAAGTTAAAACTTTCAGTAACTGTATTGGCATAGCCCTTTTGCATAATGACTTCGATCGATATTGTATACTTAAGTCATGTTCAAGTTAATTTGATTTTTTGTTTCGATGATCCTTTAAAATAGTTAATGTAAGAAAAAGTATATAATAATAATACTTAAGTAATACTAAGTAATAATTATAATACTAATATTAAAAAGTCGATAATCAACCATTTGTAAGGGCCAAAAAAATATCTACAACAACATTTAATTATTGCGACAGATTTTTACAGATTAATTTGAACGTTTTTGTCAATATTTTGAAGTATTATTGGATTTAATATAATATAATATAATATATATATATATATATATATATAAAGTAAATAGTGTGAGTAAAGTAATTAAATCAAATTTAATAAAGTATAGTTAATGTTAATAATTTATAAGTATGTAAGTATAAAGTATAGAAAATCAGTGTATTAGTTTATCAGTTGCTATCTTAGTCCCTATTTATAAATTTAGTTGTTTATTATTATATACAATTGAGAAGTACATAATATATTATAAATATACAAAAAGAAGTTGATTTATCCGTTTTGAATATATTTAATTGTTTAAACTTATTGCAGCGCATATCTATATATATATATTAGTGACGGAAAATAACTACAAAGGTAGATTTTGTTTTACATATATATATGTAGATTAATTACTTATAAGTATACTCACGAAGATTAGATATGTTATTTATAATGATTATGATTGTTTTATACTACTTTTCAATAATATATATTACAAAAATTCCATTTATATCTTCTCTGCTATCAATTTTTTATTAACTAAAATAGGTTTACCATATTAAACTAGACATTTAATTGAAATCTTAAATAAAGTTAATGAAACAATTGTGTACATTGAAATTAATCTGTTATTGAAATCAATAAAACTATTATATATTATATTATAATATATAATAAAAATATTCTATAATAATTATGAAGATATACGTATAAATAACCATATAATAAATTATAAACATTATAAGAAATGTTGTCTTGAATCAGATAAAAAATACAGAATAAAGCGTATTTCGTTGGTGTGGAGTTTGGTTTGCTGACTGATTAGTGCTAATAAGGACGACACAGCGCAATTGAAACAGCATATGTTTCAGTAGTATATTTGCAAAAGGTTTAATTTATTGTGACTTTTTTCTTTTCAGACAGTATATATAGATACTCGTTAATTTAAGTGTACCTGAAAAATAATTTTCCATGTACTATAAAAAAATATCTTTATACGGCTAATATGGTTTTTATGTGGGTGAATGATTTCCACCCTGAAAATGTCATCCTTGAGCATTTAAGTGTAAACAAAACAATTTATTATGAAATTTAGATTCCAAAAGATGTAGGATGATGAAGAATAAACGGGCAACTCTATAGTATATATAGGCTAGTGCCGGTAGCATTCGTTATTTTTTGTTTGGTCTCCAAAGTTATAATACTATACAGTATAGTGGTATGATCATTTGATAATGGTTCGTAAAATGTAATCATATTTACCTTTCTATTTTCTGATTGAGAACCACTTGTCAAGGAAGTGTGTCTAACATTTTCAACGGCGCCAGCCCATTGCGGCGTCTACGTTTAAATTTACCGCCTCAACGCGCTTAAATTTCATCCCGTCCAATGAAAAAAGGGATAATAAGGAAATGGCGGTATCCGAATTACAAAGACGATTTTCTCTTTCTGATTTGAATATATTTCAATGAGTGTTTACAACACTTTTTTTCTAAATATATAAACAACCAACGTGCTATAATTTTCCGCTAGATTTATCATGGCCAATCATGAGAAAAGTGTCCCCGTATTAGAAACGCTTCTTTATGCCACGCTTTTAAGCATGTGTCAACTTTTCAGTAAGTTTGGTCAAATTGAAACAAGCGAGTTATATATAGACACAAAAAAACAATAACGAGTTTAGTATCAAACAACGGGTTGAAAACGCTTATCGACGGGCCCCATCTGTCATGTGAATTTAAGCAGGACAGTGGTGTGCAGGGTAAATTAATGGCGTTAAGCAATCAGATAATACAATATAGAAAATAATTTACCCAATTTATATATTTTTCATTAATATAAATTAAATAACGTACTGTCAGACATAATATTTACTATAAAAATTAAAAAACTACATATATATGTTATATTTTCGGTCTAACCGCCAAATTCGAATAAATAACTAATTCATCGCATACCACACTTCAATGGACGACGCATCACATGGCATGGCATGGGACGTATACATACAACTTAGGAATGAAACGTCCACAGAATTTATCTATTAAAAAGAGAGGCCTATAATAACCTTACATAACCTTACATAACCTAATTGTATATAATAATCCTTATATTTTCATGTATTGCATTATATGGCTTCTTAAGTATTGATAGAGGGAGACCTTTTCGAAATTAAAAGTGTTATTTTATTTGACAACGCAATAATGTATTTAAAATTAAAAGAAAATATATAAATGAATGAGTCCCGAAGCATAGTGATAAGCGTTGACTACGTGTAAATTACTATGCATTGACAGCTTTCTAATAAAATTATGCTTTATAGTTTAAAGCTGAATTTGAATGATGTATATTTCTAATTTAATTACATTTTAATTAATTTAAAATAAATAATCAAAATTGCAAAAATATTCCGACTTATAACAGCGTATATGCAATATTATTCCGTATATTATTGAATATTTTATCCCCCGTCTATCTCAGAAGCTAGATGCACCTTTTGGACAGAATTCTGAACCATTATTTCGACCGCGTCAATATAGAGCATTGAATTCGTGTATTCTTGCGTACCAAAGCTACTTAGAATTGAATCAAAACTGCAACGCTTCAATTGACACTATATATATATAGAGAAGCTTGCTTATGATGCACTTATTTATATAATATATACCTATGCATATTTCAAATATTCAAGTTTGAAAAACCACTAAAATGGTTCCCAGGAAAAGCAAAAGCTTTTAAAAAGAAACATTCAATTGATATAAAAACAATGGATTGAATATATATATACGTTCGATGTCATTTCTTTACGCACCTGACGAAATACACAAAATAAAAGATTATTATTGTTATATAATGAGAATATTTTTGATGGTCCAAATATCTTTTTTATTTATAGATATATCAAACTTGTATTATGTACAAATACGATATTCAATTACAATTAATATTTTATAAACTCTATATCAAATCTCAATTATAGCATGTTACAAATATATAATACAATTTGCATATTTTTTAAAGTTTCAACAAGTTAAAAAACTGTTTGTCAAATTAGAAAAGTAAAAAAGAAAAAGAAAAAGTTAATTATATTTTTAATTGTATATATATATATATATAAGTAGACTAACAATTAAAGCTAATTTCGAATTCTAACTACTTGCACACTTGATATTTTTAAACTAATAAATAATATCAAAATTTGAGAAAATTGCATAAAAATATATTTCATAAGTTTAGAAATTAATGTTTTTGTTTTTTCGGAAAATGTTGCAATAAAACATTCTATTTGACAAATATGATAAAATAAGCAAAATTAAACATATTTGTGAATCGTATCACAGTATAGTATTCGAATTTTTAATTGTACGTTTATGTGTGCATGAATTCAGCAAAATATAATTAGTTTTATTTTATTTTAAAAACTGCTGTAAATTAAATTATATTGATGCAAACACTTTTTCAGTAGGTTTTGAAAAATGTTTACATAATGTTTATACTTTCTCTGCAATAATTAATTATAACAAATTAGTATACAATTATGTAACATTAAAATTATATATAATAATAAAATCATATAAATAAATAACTGCAGGCGGAGAGAAAAAACTAATCGAATTTATATATTACCAACTGGAAAAGGTATACATATAAAATATACACTTCTCTTCGATGGTTTTAATAAAGCTGACAACTGCGCTTCTATACAGTTCCGAAGACGGAAGAGCACTGAATGCTGTCAACACTTTGTAGCGGAGGCCGCGTTACAAATGCCATTAGGTTGGCGATGATGCGTACTCTCGAAGGAGAAGAATGCATACGGGCCGCGCGTTACAAGTCTCTTGATTATGAATTCTTTTCTGTCGATGAGTAAGGCCAATTCAACTCTTGAAAAAGTTGTAAGTAGCTCGGATTGTGGTGGCAGGGCAGGATGTGATCCTGGGAGAGGGGAGCCTTTTTCTTGCTGGTGAAAGAAATGCTGAGGAAGTTTGCTTCGTCGGTTCCATCAAACAGGAAAGTCAGAATAAGAGGACCCTCCCTGCTCCCCCCGTAGTTTTTACCTCAATGGTACACGTTGGTCTCTCTTTTTGAGTTACCATATTAATAGGTGAGCACATAGTACAAACATCCTAACATAAGTCTTTAGTTTTTTTCAACGGCGGATTTTTGTCTAGAAACAATATGGGCAAATATGTTTGCTCATAATTTTGAGATTATTCTCTGTACTATATACTTTCTTAGTTGTATAGTATTATATCATCCTATTTTAATGAATCAGAACGCTTTCATATTAAATCTTTGTACCGTATAATAAGCTTTCCCTAAAATATTTAACAAACTATATATTTATATAAGCAACTAAGCATATAAATCTTAGAATAAATTTGTCATTCAACAAACTTTCAGAGTATATGTTGTACCACATTTTCCGGATAATCAGAACATAATGTAGGAGTTTTCAAATGGTCATAAACAAAACAGTCTACTCCGCATGACAGATCAGGAAGTGTATTTCAATAAAGTTTGGATATTGTCTTCTATATAGTCTATACCTTTAACCTGAATTATGTATTTACAAACAATATAGTTAGCTCATTTGAATAATAACAGTTTACTTTTTTTATAGTATAAATCAAGATTTATTTCTTTAAATAAAAGTTTTTTCTCTTTTTTTGTGTTACCGAATGCTAAGTTGATAACATTATATACAAGCCACAGTATTTGAGATGATAAAATAGACAATTGAGAGGAAACCGAAATGATTGATAAATCATAATGATCCAACGTTCACTTAAAAAGCAAATCTATTTTGCAGAAAAGTATTTTATTTTAATTTTTTTAATTTACACTAATAACTTGTTAATGAACTATTTAAACATTATTTTAAAAATAAATATCGATAAACTAAATTGAACAATTAAAACATCATATCAAAATAAGATTTAGTCAATATTTTGATTTTAAATAATGTTATAAAAGGTATCTGTTTCAGAATTGAAGTCAAGTCAAGATTTTATGTTTCATATACTCCTATTCTTTTTCTTTTATTGTGTCAAATGTTTTGTTTGCCATAATATTAAAAAAGAATTAGTAAAAAGCACTATTTTCATTATTGTCAAAGTCGTGTACTTCATGGAAGAAAAATCTACAATATTATATATAGGCCTAAATCATTGATTTGAATGTTTTAAGTGAATTTATATATATGATGAGTGATCATTTTTTAACATTTTTAATTGCACTTGACAAACTACACGTTACTATTAGGAAACGTTTTTCGTAAATTTTATTCTTTTGCTATTGAGTGGTTCCTGTTATTGATAACTTTATACATTAGGATACAAATTATAATTTGGTCAATTGCATAAATATGATTCTGAATTTTATTAATGTTATATTTATTTGAGTAATTAATTATTTTAATTTTTATTTTAATAATGATATCGAAATATAAAAATATATTATAAGCAAAAATGATAAGAGATTATTGGCGTTTTTAAAAAGATAATTTACAGACTCTATATATATATACTTAGCTCTATATATATTATATGTATAATGTACATGTATATATTATATATACAATATAGATATATATATATATATATATATAACATATAACATATACAACATATACAATATATATAATGTACACATGTATAATATTACATAAGATTTTTTTAAAACTTAATTCGATTTTTGAAAACATAGGATTGGAAAATATTTTATTGCGGTTTAATCTTGATTCAAATAAACATACATAGTTTTCTTACTTGCTATATTTTAGAATGAACCGTTCCTGAATTATATATATAATTTTTAAGCCTATTAGAGTTTTAGATTAATTATATTTAAAAGTATGGTTGAATGTTAATATATTTAAACGATTGTATAAATCATTAAGGATTATGTCAATTTTCAGATGTTGTTTTGATTGTTTTGAGTATATATATGCAGTTGCCAATTTAGAAAACTTCATTCAATTATAAAAATTAAAACATGTATTTAAAGTATACACATTTAAGTTATATATCCTATATTTTAAAATATATAACAAATATGAAGTTTGTTGATATAATAGTTGGATGTTAATTATTATAACTTATTTTATATATTTATTCATTGATTATATTTCCTTTTTTTATTTTTCAAAATGTTTCTAGTTTATAACAAGTTTATAGTTTTATAAATATTTTAAATTATAAATTATTCTATCAATTATAATATTTCATTCTATCATATGATAAATTTTAAAATTTTAAAATGTAGATAGAAAATAAAATGCTAAAATATCTACAATATTTATCAAAATGCATACCTAAATATATTAATATTTTTCTGACTGTGACATTAACATTTACAAAATGAAATAAACAAATTGAAATATAAGTTGAGTCAAAATATATAAGTGTTGAGTTTTCGTTTACTAGTCCATCAAAATATACAAAACGTTCCTATGTCTATTAACTCAAACAAACACATGTTAAACTTGTTGAGTTCTTGCACAGTCTTTATTTAATTAGTAATTGGCTGATGTCAAGGATAAATATATATCCTAGAAAATCTTTTTAATATTTAATAAAATTATATGTTAAAGAATTGATTTATAAATTGAAGAAACATAATTATATTTTGTATAACATAAAAAAGGATAATCGATAAATTTTAAGTCAAAATAAGCAACTATCTGTACTATATTAGTAAAATAAATATTGTTTTAGTATGTATGATATTTTATACTATATGAGGTTATACAGGTTAAAAAAAACATTTTTTCCCCTATATAGTTAAGAAGTCTATTTCAAGTTTCTGCTTGATTTCTCCTGCCTAAAGAGATGGGGCGTTAAAGTGAACTCGTTTCAAGAAGTATGAACAGATTTATTACAAAAATAAATAAATATTACCTATAGCATACGAGGAAATAGGGAGATAAATCTAGGCACTTTCCCTTGTTTCGACATTGTTAGGATTCTTCGGGGGTGGTATTTTTTTTACTGTTATCGAGTTGGTACTGACAGTAAATTATATCTTTTATGAGGTGAAAAAACACAGCACTTCACAAAACGACCGGATTAGGAAGATGTGAGAGGAGACAGGCAAGTCTTTTAATATTTTCGGGGGAGTTATTGTCAGTCGCGAAATCGCGGTGGCGCCAGTGTGTCGCCGGGGAATGAATAGAGCTCCATTCAGCAAGTCTGCCGATTATAACAATGGACTCTTTGGGGGAGAGAAGAGTGGGCGCAAAGCAAACCGTGATGGCAAAGTCGCGTCGACCGGGACTGCCCAGAGAGTTCAGAACCGGGGGTTCAGCACCTCTGAAGGCAGGGGAGTGTTAGTACAAGTGCTGCGGAACAATGTCCTTCAGGCGCGGATTTGACAGGCCTAAATTGGACAAGATCATCATATAATGTATAACTATGTATCTCTTACAATAGGTAGGCTACACCTGAAACGCACGTGCGACAGCAAGAAGGTATATTATATATAGAGAGACGGTTATGAATCTTCTGACAAACTGTGTCTTTATTATCTCTGTTAGCCCTCCCCATAACATTGGTATGTTCTTGCCCACGATTGCCAAAACCTCCCATTTCTTCATTCTTTCTCAACTGAATAGTTGTCACTCAGAAGGGATGATATTAAGTTTTATGCAGTGCACAACGTGCTGTCCGCTGTTTTATTTAGTAGTTGATTGACTTATTCATCCAATCTTCGTATAGATGCTTTAAAAAGTCTGTTTTCGACTCCCTCTTTCAATGGGTATGTTAATTACAAAACTTGACAGGTTAAAAGTTAGCTAATTAATAAAATTACCGTTCCATATTTAATTAATCGTTTATTTGTACACTGAGAATAACTTAACGTGATTATCATGTCTCTTAACATAAAACATATATGTTTTGATAAATATTCATAACGTTAGCGACAAAGATATAAACATTTATAATACATATTATTATTTACGCAATTATAATGAAAATTACATGTCACCGTTTAAAATAGAGTTTTCAGGCCCTTTACTAAAGTTTAAAATTAAGAATTCAGGGAACGTGTGTTGTTTTTTATCTTTGGGGCACTTATAGTGAATTTTTTGAAAAGATACTTCACATTATAGTGAGTTATATTTTGGAGGTATTTTATAATTAATATTTAAAATGTTTTACACAAATTGGAAAATTTCGAAACAGTAATATAAATCATGATTATTATAATTATTTTTTATTTATAATAATTAATAAGATTATATTTTAAGATAAACGTATAAATTTAGAAATAGTTTAATCATAAAATATTTATATGAAATTTATGCATACATGAATATCTTAGAGGAAAAATTTAATTGAAAGCATACTCAATTGAGTTCATGCATAAAAAGGATAGGATAGAACATTTCTTTATTTGAATACAAGTAATGGACTGCACTTGATTATAAAATGTTCAGATATTGCAACATTACTTTTTGTATACAATATATATACATTAAAATTAATGTTTAATGTTAAATGTATAAACTATATTTTATTGTATTGAATATGTCTAGTGAGAAATATATAAAACAAGTAGCGTATATGTGACATATATACGACCTTCTCAACTGATTCATACCCAGATTCATCCCCATATAGATTAACTTGAAGAATGGAACATCATAGTCAAATTTGGTGTCAAATGAATAAGGTCTCGTCAAAATAAAAATTTATTCTTTGATAGTAGATATTTATCCTACTTTTCGAGATTTGACATATTTTAGAATTTTTTTCCAGAACGGAACATCGTACGGATCACTGACTTTTTATTCGTCAAAATAATGTTTGTTTATGTTTTAAAATGTCATTTGTATAAAAATTATATTTTTTCAATGAAATTTCTAATAAAATATTTTGAAATCAAATTTGACTCTGTAAAATGTTCCGTTGTTAAAGTGAATATGGGGATGAAAAAATATTTTTAAAAACTTTAATTACTATATCTACTATATATATTATACTAGTTTAAACTGTATATTTATTTATGAAGGTGTCGTTTCAAAAAAGCAATTTTTAGATTTTTAGAAAATAGGAAACTCTATGTTTAAATACAAATTGAGGTGTGGATGCGTATATCATACAATAAGAGTGGAGGCTATAGACATGGGTCGGAGGGGATTTCATTGACGCATCATCCCCGCGAGTTGTGACGTCACCATAGAGCTTTGTTCAATAATTATAATTTTTTTAATGATTCTATCAAATTATTAAGTGTGCTCTTTAGATGGAGTTGATTCGAACACCACCATCTTTAAAATGATATCCCCTATATTAATTATATTAAATTATGACGTTCATTGTATGTATAAAATTACCGGGGGTGCTGTACAGGGGGCGCTGTACAGGGGGCGCTGTACAGGGGGCGCTGTACCGGGGGCGCTGTACAGGGGCCGGGAGGGTCATAGCCACACTACATTTTTAAGTGCCCTTTACAAAAAATATTGCTCTTTGGTAATTTTAGTTAATGACGAGTATTTAAATATGTGGCCCACTAATGACTTAGAATATTGCATCGTGGCCCTGAGTTACAATATACCCCTAAGAATAACGCTAGGGTTTGAGATGACATCATAAAATCAAAATATTTACATAAACATATTAATTAAATATAAATACAACAAAAGCTGAACTAAAATTACGTGTAAAAGTCATGTAAACACAGTCTAATCTAAAAATAAACTTCTGACGTCATTGAAAGAGTTCTGTTACAGTTGATATTTAATTAAGATTATCTTTCTTTTACAAGTATGCTCTGTATTATATGTAGTATGGTTCTATATGTATATTTGTTGAACATGGTTTGATCTAAAATATAAATAGTTCTGCGTTATTGAGTAAAGTGATATAAGATATGAAAATTATATAAAAATTTTTAATTACCTTTCTTTCAAATGTTTTCTTAAAGCTTTGTAGGTTTGTTCGGTTCTATCTGAATATTTATCGGTCAATTATGTTAATAAATATTACATAATTAAATAATTTTCAAATTCTCTTATTAATTTCGATTTGTTTTTTCCGAATTGTCTCTTATTTCAAATTATTGCTAATTTTTACAAACAAACGTTACAAATATAATGTAATTATATATACAAATACGAGTATAAATATAATATTACAGGTTTGTATCCAAAGTTAGGGATATTAAATATGATTTTGTATTAAATAGAAAGTTTTTCTCTAGTGCATAAATTTATTCAAAATAATAATTTAAATTATACTTATTTCAAACAGCTGCAGCAAAATTTCTAAGGCGGGGAATCACATGTATAACATGATATATATATTTTTTCTTAGCAATTAAATTTATACAAAATCACCACTTTTGATATGTGTGAAAAGCTTTTTCAAACTGTAAGTTATTGTATACTGAAAAAGCTTTCCTACATTTTTACAAAATACATTTTTTAGGGTAAATTATTAACAATTATACAATATATACGTAGCAATAATTATACATTCATAGATTTAACTGTTTAATAAAAGCTTAATTCATTATAAATTTTATATAAATCTAGAAAAAAAGTTATTTACATTTAAAAAATGTTTTCAATTTAAAAACAATAAAATTAATTTTTATAAAATTTTAAACATAAAATGTAATTTGTTAATTTACTAATAAATGTTTTCAATTTAAAAACAATAAAATTTATTTTTATAAAATTTTAAACATAAAATGTAATTTGTTAATTTACTAATAAAGAATACATTTAACAGATTATATGTAAAAATTCCTAAATTATAAATAAATTAATAAAATAAAGCGAGTTTAAAAAAAAATTCCAGACACCTTTTTATTCAAATATATACGTACATACATTATGTCACTACGACAGATGTCCTGAAGAATTGATGCAAAAAATAAAATTAATTATGCTTCATTAAACGATAATTCGATAAGTGTTATTAGGACAACACATGGATAGTTTGCATGTACAAAAATAGTTAATGATAGGTTACGGGTGTCTCATATAAGCAGATATAATCCAGTCATGTTGATGATGTTAATACTCAACATTAATTTATGCTGTTACTGAAGTTTATGTTAATAAAAGAATTATAAAAAATATCAATAGTTTAATTTTATTAAGTATTTGATAAAAAATTATAATAATAAGAATAATAAATGAATATTAATGATTAACAATTGAATAAAAATAATTTAAACTGAATAGGCTATAATTGATTTAAATATGAAAATTAATTATGAATATAAATTTATTACAATTATTTAATATTTTAAATATTTTAAATAAAGGTAAGTATCATTGGTAATATTTTATTTTATAAAATTTCCATTTTACATATAATCCATTTAATAGCATAAAGATTGTCACCATATAATACTAAACATTTTCACCCTTATGGCAGATTAGATTATTGTCAAGTTTCAAACAACATTTTACAGTTTTCTTTTGTGTGCATGTGCAATATTTTAAAATAATGAAATAAATGTAAAACGAAAATGTAATTGAAAACTAAAAATGTACAATTCGAAAAGAAAACGTAATTCAATCGAAAAATAATATAATCCATGCATAACCTGCTTATTCGGACGAATTATATTATAAAGTATATATACATATTTATATAACAACAGTTTATTATAGCATTGCACAAATCCATTTAAACTGATTTTCTTGTTTAAATAATGTTCTAATATATAAGTAGTATAGGAAGAGTCGATTCTGGATTACCAGTTCACCTTTTACCATACCCCCTCTCCCCCCCCAACCGCCACCCCCAACCCCCTATCCCCCCCCCGCCTCAAACCCCCCCCCCCCCCCAACCCCCCGCCAACC
>JAUZND010068548.1:24099-39584 GCA_034780555.1 Coelogynopora nodosa | reverse complement strand
GATCAGATCTTCAAAAACAAAACAAAAATTGTTTAGGGGGGGGGTAAGGGGGGGTTATGGTCTATTTTTAGCCATGACTCATGAATCTATTTATAAGTGTGGTCGAATCCACTCTTCCTATACTACTCAATGTCATTAGAGAAAGCAAAAGCCTTGAATTATTAATTAAACTTTCTTTATTGCATTATATAGATATGTGTATTAACATTATCAATCTACACACTATGCTTATTACCGTTGATTATATCAAATGATAGTTTTGATATAAAAATAAAATTTATGATATTTTAGTAATTATGATATTTTAAAGTTATACTAAAATATATAATGTTTTATAAGTGATCTGTATATAGACTGTAATATTTGGTAGGCTTATGTGCAAGACATTGTTCAATAAAATATACTTAACACATTAAACATATTTAGTGGACGATCACTACCAGTTATTCTTAGGAAATGATATAATATACATATATGCAGAAGATAAATATATTACATGAGGTAATAGAAACCTTATTTTTCTAATATGTTAATTATTACATAACCTTTTCCTATTTTAATCAATATACATACAATAATATATATCCGTTATGACAATTATTTAATCGTAAAAGCTGTCAATTTTTGTTTTTGGAATAACTCATAGCCTTTAAAGAATATAATATAAATGATCGGATTAGCGCAACTACTGGAATAGGCTAACCAACTGAGTATCATATGGACATTGTTATCCTGAATATTTTCTAGAAAACTTTCAATTACAATGAGTATATTATATGGAGCCCAAAATGCAGCAAAAGTTAAAAAGCGAATAACACTTGGCAATACTTGTGGCCTGAATTTGGCTGTTGCGTCGGTGACAGCATCAGCTGTTGTTTCATGTTCGAGTGGAACGATGTACCACACACTTCGTGCTATATGAAACAGAGCCAGGCACAACGGAATAAAAAAAAAGCTTATTGTTCCTATCAAAGAATATATTGGATTGGAATGGTAAATGCAAGTTTCACTGGTTTTGGGTGCAGACGTTTTACTAAAGGGAGCAAATAAATCTGTGAATATAAAAATAAATCCTAGCAAACCAGTAATCCAGTAAGCCGCAATGCTTCCAAGTAGCACATTTGGTTTCATGTATTTTGCAGCACAGGTGGGATGAAACTTATAGATGTAAGCAATGAAAATAAGGAAGCCAAGATGGTTCATTGAAGTTGTACAGAACATTTGAGTAACGGAAAACTTTAGGTAACACAATATCCACCCCAATTTCCACTGATAACTGGTCATATAGTTGTATATTTCAAAGGGCATTACTGTTGACCCAACACAAAGATCACATACAGCAAGTGACACAATTATAGCATGTTTCAGAGGGAGATTCCGATAATTCATTATGGATATAATAATCAGACCCAAATTTATTATGATGGTTGCGCTGGTGACAAACCATAACACTGAAGCTGTCAGATAATTGATTTGGTAATTGTTCATTTTGGAATTGTATATTAGCGATTTTTGTTATATCATTTGTGAATAACTTGAAGATGCTTATGGACACATTAATTGTAATAAAAAATATGTAAAATTAAAATATTGAATTATTTTGTATTATTTGAAAAACAATTTTTTTGAATATTTTGATTATTGTGAACATTTTCAGAAAATACCTATTTTTATATTTATGTTTTATAAATTGTGAATATTAGTTTAATAATCAGTCCTTTCACGATGTAGAAACCGAAAATATGATTAATAATAAATTATTTAAATACTTATATATATAATAATAATAAATAAATAAGTCCGATAGTTAAAAATTAAATTATATATATTTTTCGGATATCTTCCTTGAACACTATAAAATTAATAAAACATTATAAATTTATGGATTCATGTTTCAAATATGTGAAAATATTTTAAATTCAAACAAAATGATTATATATCAATTATTGCAAAAAATGGAATTTATCAATCTTAAAAATCAATAAACAATGTAGATAAGTAGGTCGATAACTATAGATAGATATTATACATCAATTTGCACAGTATTATTTCTATACAAATATAAAACATATAGAGAAATCGATCCACGATTATGATTAATAAGTTGGCATAATATTATCATCACGGATGTGGATAGCTTCTTTAATGTGTCTGTAATGTGTTCTTAGCATATACTAAAATTCGTATAGTAAAAGGAACATTTGGTATGTGTTGGGTATTGTAACATTTATTGTAGTGTTCTGCCATGGCTGACATTTTAAAATCCCCTTTGAATAGCTTTATTATGTTCTTTTATTCGAGTATGTAGTTCTCTTTTGGTTTCCCCGATATATTTATCATTACACATAGAACAAGTTAATTAGTATATAATGTTTTTCTTTTTGTAAAATGCGTTAGATAGGGTACAGTTTTTAGTTGTGCATGTAGGTGGCTGTAAGCATGAGGATATTAATTTATCATGTAGTTTGGTTCTTTGTTGTATCCTAAAAGTTCCATACAAAAATGCCCAACACCCAAAAGAAGTTAAACAAATTCTTCGACAAAGTCAAATTCATGTTTTTTTTCAATACACCTATTTTTACATCAGGAACCAAACAACGTGCTAAATTAATATCCTCATGCTTACAGCCACCTAATACCCAACACATACCACATGTTCATTTTACTGCAAGAATTTTAGAATATGCTAAGGATCACCCCGACAAACACATTAAAGAAGCTATCTACATCCGTGATGATATGACAACAATTAATCGAGATCGTGGATGGATATCTCTATGTTTTAAATTTGTATAAAAATAACATTGTGCAATTTTATGTATAATGAATATCTATATCGACCTACTTATCTACTTTGCCTATTGATTTTTAAGATTGATGAATTCTATTTTTTCTAACAATTTTATATAATCATTTTGTTGAATTTAAAATATTTTCACATATTTGAAATATGAGTCCATCAATTTGTATTGATTTTATTAATGTTATAGTGTTCAAGGAAGTTATCCGAAATATATATATAATTGAAGTTTTAACTATCGGATTGTTTGTTGTTGTTATATTTAATGTTGTTCATTGTGGAAATTACTATTCCCTCTCTTCCGTTTTTAATAATAAGAGATATACTATTCCATAATTCTAAAAATGAATTTCAGCTGTTTTTTGGAAATATAAAATGTTTAAGACTCAAGCTATAGTTGCTGTCATCTTAAAAATTAACATTGTTTACTATATAATGTGTATTACTATAGTTGTCTTTTTTTTTACTTATTTCAAGTAAAATTTTAAAAGTGCTCACACAATAAACCAAAAGTACTAAAACAATGCACAAAAAGTGTCCATATAATATCATCAAATCAACAAAAAAGATATTCTAGAATTAATGACCATAAATTATTTTGCTCATTTTATGGGGAAAAAATCTATAATATTGTACCATTGTATTTTAATCAATTGTATTTGTTTATAAATTAAGTATAAGAAAATTCCTAATTGTGATAATCATATATTATTACACAACGATTGATTAATTATTGATTATATTTTTTGTAAACAAATTATTGATCATATTTATTTTGTTATATAAATAAAAACATGTAAAATCTTTTACTCGAATTCATCAATTAAATAATCTATATTATACAATTATTCAATTTGATTAAATTATTACATTCAATATTGTATAAGAAATTAAATATTAAATATAATCAAATAATCCGACATTTACAAATTATAATATATATATATAATCCAATAAATTTGTTTGAATCCGTATTGAAAATGTTTTATTTTTCCACTTATAATTTAAAAAACAATAAATCACTTGTAATTTTATAAATATTATGTTTACAATAAATATTGTTTTATGAAGTATTTCATTTTATGAACAGTATTATGTTAATATAAAACAGTAGGTATATATAATAATAAATGTAATAATATAAACATACTTATATAACAATGGCAACAAATATTTTGCTTACACAACTAATTTAAAATTGTTATTTTACCAAAATTCCAACTATAAATTAAAAATATTTGAAAAAAACTATTCAAAAATCAATATTTAGATTTTTTTGTTTTATTATCTAGTAGAAAAACAAAGCGCAGCAGAAATATGATTTGCTTTCAATTAGGCCGATTTTTCCTCAACTCCTATACACAGGCAGTACAACATATAGGAACGAGTCGAGATACATTATATTGTTATGACGCCCCAAATAATATCAATATACGATGTTTCAACTTTATGTTGTAATCGACTATTGACTCAAGGGAAGGTCAACTTCGGGGCAGACTGGAAGTTTTTTGTTGACTTGGTGCATAAAATAGCACTCAAATATAGGCTGGCAGGCCCTGTTGTTTGTACGTGGGCTAACGCAGTGCTTCTTTATTCAATTCCATGTGACTCACAGCATGTTAACCAACATGGTGAATTAAAGAGATTATTTATTATAATGTTTCGGGTCGACTCAATCACAAAAGGAACACAAATTGTGCGCAAAATCGACGAGCAAACACACCGTTTGAGTTAATTGTGTGACACAGGAGTTAGTTGTTGATCTTCAGAAGTATTTTCGAGAAGAAAAGTTGTGCAGAAGTAAATTGTTTAGTATAAGTCGTTATAGTAATTGGTCTATTTAATAGGTTGTCTTCGCTAAACTTAGTTAAGAATGTTGTAAACTAAATGTCGGTCAAAAAATATTTGAACGCCTCAGTGAGCAATCATTACCTCACTAATCAATATGTTAATTTTGACCACAACAAATGTTATTTGAAATATCTGTAGCACTCTTATAGTATTGGTTATATTAACTTGAACTAAAATGCAAATCTACTTTTGCTTCCGATCCTATGCACTAAATTCAATTTCAGACAAACAGTTTTTGAATTCAAAGTTCTAAAATTATATAAATTGATGTTTTTGCTAATTTTCCCCTACTTATATTCAGTTATCACTGTTTAATATTGGTTTTTGATATGTTGTTATGAGGATTATTCCGTTAATGGAATCTGAATTAATGTGTTATTTATAATATTGAACAACGTGGAGGATGTTTATTCTATTTCTAAATCGTTGAATTTTGTAAACCTTTAAATGTGAAAATTATATTCTGTTTTTTCTTCCAATTTTTTATTAACATTAGAAATTTAAAATGTTGAAATCAGTTTTGTGGAATTGTTTAAAGTTTGTATTATAGTTTTAACCTAGTTTTGTAAATCAGACTTTATATTCCATTTGGGGGGAACAAAATGCTTTTATGACAAAGTGTGTGTGTTTTATACTAATACAAATCTACGTGAAAAAATAATAATAAACTTGTCGCTCTTCATTTGATTATTGTTAAATATAGAACATTTAAGTGGAAAATCAGGAATGCCGAATAAAATTTGTCAATGAAAAAATGATTTTTAGAAAAAGTTGTGTCAGTTTGAAGGTATAAAAGCTTCAGCATAATTTAATAAATATATTGTCTACTTTATGTCGTATTTATATTATAAAACAACAAGTAATAATTGTATGCGTTCAAACATTTTTAATAAAAATTAAATTAAAAATTCAAATAAATGTAAAGTCGAAAATATATTGAAATTATATACAGAAGCTATAATTATTGAAGATATTTCTCTTCTTGTAATTGAAACATAATATAAAGGCATTGAATTTTCGTCGCTAAAAAATCTTATCACTATATACATTATAATTATGTTACATCTATATACATATACTATCATTCAACGAAGTATTCCCTCATAATTGTATAAATCTAAATTAAATTTTGTTTACTTTTTGTTTAATTTGAATACTGCTTTTTAGAGTATCTCTCTATATTTGCATAATATATACGCATACAACTACATTATATATATATTTATAGTGTAGTATAAAAATTAACTATATAAACATAGACTGAAGTTAAATAAATGTAGTCAGTGTATAGAGAATGTGTGAAGCGTCAGCATAATCTGTGAAACATAGAATATAAGTAAATTCCACTATAATGTGATCAATAGGTTGTGTATGTATATCCAAAAAATTAAATAAGTATAAAAAATATGCAAATCTAGTTTCGATGTAATCCTTAGCAATGGCTGTAAAATTGATTTAATAAAATATAAAACAATTAAATATATATATTTTTAATATATTGTAGTAGTAATTTTTCGAACCCGAATTTTTAATTTAATTTTAATTAAAAATGTTATGAACGCATACAATTATTACTTGTTGTTTTATAATATAAATACGATATAAAGTAGACAATATATTTATTAAATTATACTGAAATAGTATACTGTAATAGTATACGTAGTATATACAAATCTATATAAATTAAACAAATTGATTAAATTAAAATATACTAATTCATAAAGCAATGTGATAAAATTAATTTTCTGTTTGAGGATGAATTAATTTATGTTTTGGTTTCGTCATTTACAGACAGTTTGTTCCGATAGAAATAAAATTGTGTTGTGCCTGGTATAAATTTCGCTTCCGTTTTGTAAAATGATTGCCTCTGTGCGGTGTAACTCTTGTTATTCCTATTGTTATTGTTATTGTGATCTGTGAAACGTGTATTAGTAGAGTGTCTATTTAATAGCCACGTTTACAGGGATATAATAGGTAAAACTATAATGTATCTGCATTTAATTATCTTTTAGTTGAGAGGTTGAAAGATTGGGCTATACGTTTAGCAATGATTAGATGACTTTGTGGACAGATTAATTAATGAATTGTGTATTAAATTTACAAAACAATTATTTGTGTCCATATTTATATGTTTATCATATATATAAGTAAGATTTTGCCGGTATATTTATATTAATATATAAAATTAGTAGTTATGTTAGTTTTAGAAATTTCCTTTTTAGCATATATGTTGGATATATGCTAGTTTTAAATTTTAATATAATTGCATGTGGTATATAATTTTAATATAATATGTAATTATATAATGCAGTGACCAATTTTTTAGCAGCTATACTCTACTTAGCAAGGAATTCATATTACCATAATACGGAAAACATTGTTACACTGAAACTATTGTTAAAAATTGTGATGACCCGCATTTGGAACATCATAATAATAATTATTATTATAACTGATATAATATGAAAGTAATACATAAATATATAAGTATATACTGTAAATATTTAATAAGTGATATTAAAATTATATAAATACATAATAAGATATATTTCAAGTATATAAATTTAATAACAATTATAACAAGTAATATATATTCAAGTAGTATATACATATAATAGTTAGGTTAGATTTACGTATTAGCCACATTATAATCAGTCATCTTAACAAAATGATTTGGACACGCCGGACAAAAGCACTTTTTTTAATAAAATGAGTCGACCATAGTATATTTATAAAGTATATACTTAAATATATAAATAAATATTTAAAATATATATAATTGTTGACTACAATATGATCGGAGTTTATCAGCAAATCAATAAGGAATTATATTGGCTGAATGATATATTATGAGCCTTTCTGTTGAACGTGGTTTTCTATTTCATTGATATTTAACTGTAAAATATAGAAACATAGGTAATCTGTATCTGTATGCGTTTACAAACTCTGAATTAATATTTGTACAAATTTTAATAAATTACGTTTTTTACGAACAGCTTCTTTAGATATATAAAATATTTATTACGTGAAGTATAATGAAATTTTTTTTTTATATACTTGCTAATACGATAAAAATGAAAAAAAATGTACTGTTTATTTCAGTAAACTATATTTTTTAATATTCTGTAAAAGATGTAATAAAATCAATGTTAAATTTAGTACTAAAATATAAAAACACTAAATATAATATAGCATTTCATTTTATTTATTACAGGTTATACTTTTTCACTTTTTAATTAAGTATTTATAACAATTTATTTCACATTATTAGCCATTTTTAAAAATGATTTTGCCTATTAGTTGCATTGCATAGATGCATTATCTGTATGCATAAGTAACACATATATGGCATATATATATATATATATATATATCTGTCCTAACTATAGCTGAACATTTGTAATTCACTTCACTTGCAGGTATTGAAGAGCCCTCGGTCCCCGGGGACTACGGTGGAACACGCACTCGAAGTCGCGTCGAGATCCAACCGACCTGGCGGGACAACCAGGACCTGATCGAGTGCCGGGCGGAGCACTCGGCTCTGGTGGCCGTGCCCGAGTCCCGGTCGATTCACGCCCGGGTTCAACTCAACGTGACCTTCCAGCCACAGTTCCAGGGGCTGACACAAGGCGAACACAGGACCGTCGAGGAAGGTAAGAGTTAACAGTTGACGAATTAAGACTACACATTTAAAAAAATTCTCGTCGCAAATATATCGATGACAATTTACAATTGGTTCCTGTCAAACAAACCCATGGAGGGTCACAATGTCTGTTTCTATCCAACCTTTATCAGCCAGCTATAAGCGTCTAAGACCAACCAGAGCATCTGATTTCGTTTGTGTTTTAGAATTATAAGAAATAAGCTAATTATATATAACACACAAACAGTATAAATGTAATCGTCACGATTCAAATTTACAAATTAAAAGATGGATTTAACTATGATATCTAGACATAACAATATTAACTGTTCAATGACTATACTGTGACCAATCTATAACATAACGGAATGCAATAAAAAAATTAATTATCGTTTAGATTAATTTTTAGTTGCCTATAATAAAACTTAATCTATGTAATGTAATTGAGAACTAAGCACGGTAATATATTTTTTAAATTTGGAAAACTGTAGGAAATTTATGTCAACCGTATTTAAGTTTTATTAAATAAATTTTTATGTAGAGTTTTAACAGCAACCGACATACAATGTATATTTACTCTATAAAGCAATCACAAATACAAAGTCAACACAAAAAAATAAAATGAAAAATAAAGAAACAGTATACTCTTTCTAAAATTATCTGTTAACTAAATAAATTTGACTGTTACATTACATTTCAATTGTAACTCTTTAAAAACAAATCTGAAACAAAATCATGTAAAAAATTGATTCACTAAAACACTGGAAAGATATAAAATAATTTAATTTTAAGAAATATATTTATAAATTTTTAAACACATTATCAAATAAGTATATCACAAAAAACATGAATTTGTCTTTAAATTTGGATTTGAGTTCGTCAATAAGAAGGCATTATTTAAGAGAATAATTTTCCATCGACTCAACTAAATAAAATTAGAAAAACATAAGTAAATTGATTTTTTTAATTTCATAATTCAGAAAATGGGAAGAGCTCATTTACATACGAACTTTTCAAATGCATTGTATAAATAAATAAATAAATAAATCATTATCTACACATAAATGTAGCATAGTATAGTTGAGTGAGTATTTAGATCAATATGCATTGCATTTTTTACGTTCATTCATTATTCATTTTTGTAGCGGTAGATTTTTAAGGGTTATTGCATGTATTATGTAGTATGTACTTTAAATTAATAACATGCATTTCTCAATTTAATTCACTGTGAAAAATATCACCGTTACAATGTTAATGTCAAAAGCGTTATTAATTTTTAGAAGCTGTCAACACATTTGAATGAATTACTGATACTACCATTTTGATAACATGCGTTAAAACTATTAATTCTACTTGCATCTAAACATTTAACAAACAAAGAGAACTTTAAAAACGTAAAAATAAACCTTATTACTTCCAATTAGCCAAAGCTTAATATTAGTCGACTAAGATATAGTATTAATCCCGGCAATATCGGAGTACAATAAAAAAAAAACTTATCTTATTGGGCAATTAAACAAATATAACAGGTTCATGCGGCGCTATTTAGCAAATTGATTAAAACCATTGTAAATGAACTGTCAATACGAACGAGCGGTTAACGTCAATAAATAAAATGTAGAAAAATATAGTCAATATTCAACGTTATAAGTTATGAGAATAAGGTCTTTCAATAGATCATCACTCTCAATTTTTGAAAATCTATTTAAATTAGTGGGGAATTGCAAGGCACAAATACATATTTAAAATAATTAATTTACAAATACGAAAATGACAAAAAGCGTACATTATCTGATATTTAGTAAACATATTGAGAACGGAAATACATATAAGGTGTGGCTATATAATGCAATGCAATGCAGTGAAAATTATTATTTTTTAGACTTCCTTAATTTAATTATTTCTTCCATATTTTTTGTTGTTGTTTTTCCGGTTATCGTTATCAAATTTCCCCTTTTTTATTGTGTATAATTAATTCCTTCGTGAATTAGCTAAAAACGCGTGTGTTGGTAATTAATATTTCATTATTTATTATCATGGGGCTCAACCTACAGAGGAATGCACTGAGTATGTAAACCTCTACTCTCCAGAATAATATTAATAATAAGTATAACAATTTTATTCTAAAATTCAATGTTTTCTATGAGAAAAAATCCATAAAGCTAAGACGAGATAAAAAAATATATTTATAACTATAGGTTTTCTCGGACACTATACACAAGCATTTAGAATTCTGTTATAAATTTAATTAATTACGATCTATCACAAAATATATTAACTAATTTAGCTAACGCTATTTCATTGGTTATTAGAATTTGTTTTGATGAAATGAACACCCAAATTCTGACAATGAACGTGATCAAATGTGCCCAAATTCTGGAAAAAAACGTAACCATGTGGGCCCAAATTCTGACAACAAACGCAACATAATAGACAAAATTAAACCCAGTATAAAACATTAGTTATTTTAAATTCTATTTTTTTAAATGAATCTTTAATGTTATCATAATTTTCATAAAATATTACCAAAATATTTTATTTTATAATTTGTCACCGTTTTTTATAATTTCTGAACACTACTATTGTTTCTATTATTCTATTGAATGTTATGTTTTACGTTAAAAAATATTGAGATAAGAAAGTGCTATTTTATTTTACACATAATACAAGTTCCCAGCACAAAATCAACATAAAATATATAGCTGACACTATTTATTCAAATCGTAGTTTAAAATGTAAACTGTAACGTGTAGATAATTTATTGTAGATACAAATAAATGGCAATTTATTTTTAACAAACAATTTAAGGAAAGCACTGTCAAAATATTGCTGTTTGTAGGTACTCTTCGCTAAAACTATTATTCGTCATGTGCGAAAATCTGTTCACTTTAGATTATTTATTTTTGACATTTTTACATTCTCCCCACCGTTTGAAAATAATATATATTTATATGGAATCCAACCTTTTCATAAATAATTCGATGATTTATCAAAGCGGTGCATACATTGACATATATTGTAGTTCAAGTTTCACAACGGTTCTCCAACACATGGATTCTTTACTAATATAATATATCAATGCACTGGATTACCACACTGCGATGGTGTGAATAATTAATTAATGTAACGACATTAATGTTTGTATCAATCAAGTTTATTTTATGGCCGTGAGATAAAATAACACTCAAAGCAACTATATAAGAAGTGCAACATTTTATTGACGTATTATAGAGTGTTAGCCGCGATGCATTTTCGATATTAATTTTGATTTAAAACGGAGCTTCTCTGATCATTGTTATATACATTTTTACTTACTGTACTAATACCTTTTTGCAGATTGAAGATTTGTGATTATCTTACAATTGTCAATTTATTTTTACATGTGAATTGTACATTTATTTTTCAAATATGTAGACTAAAAATCCTGAATATTAAAAAGAATAATCGATAATCACAATTTTCATTATTGAGGTGCAAACCCTATTGAAACAATGTTTTTCGTACAAATCAGTTTACCAGTAAAATATATATTCATTTTAAGTCAACCATTGCACAAGCTTCAATTACCTCGGGATAATGAGATCAGAGCGTTGTTCACAAGCTAACAAGCATAGAAATAGCATTTTAATATTGTGTTATACACATTCCGTCGGTTGTATTGAGTTTATCTAATAATTAAAATTTACTAATTATGTTCACACTATTTATTTAATATTTAAGAAAACTATAACAAGTTAGACAAAGTTTAGATAAATTATAAATTTTAATAAAAAATTTCAATAAAACCTGTAACCAAATTTTACAACAAAAAAAATAACAATATATACATTTACATATAATTTATCATACTTCAAGAAATAATTTTCATATAAATGTTTCGAATAGTAATTATTTATTTAGATTACTGATACAGTATTATAAATGAATAATTGGTTAATATATCAAAATATATTATTGTTATATAATTAGATACATATTGCGTCAATGATTTTTTTCAACATAACGTAAGTTATACAGTTTATAAGCTCACTCCTACCTGCTACCTATACACTCACCCCCTTCCTCCCCCCTCCTCTCCACACCGTACAGGGAGCAGTCAGGAGCTGGACATGTCACCGGTGGCCAACCCGCCGGTAGTGCGCTACTCCTGGCTCCGGGGAGGCCATCGACTGGTGCCCACGGGCCGAGTGTCGAGTACGGCAGGCCGCCTGCTGTTGAGTAGGGTACGCGTGGAGGACATGGGTAACTACACGGTGATCGCGGGCAATGACCAGGGCGAGACGCGGTTCACCTTCTTCCTCAATATTACCTGTGAGTTTGACGGTCGACCTCATTTCTCACCCCCTCCTCCATTCCGTTTGTCGGCTGCTGAGAAGTCAAGGTTTCTTGATAGATCATGTATTAGTCACCTCTCTCTTTTTCGCTTTTGCTTTAATTATTGGTAAATTATTATGTTCCAATATTACAAGTATTTTTTTCTTTTTATTGATTTTTTCTTGATTTTATATATCCTTTCAGATTCAGTAGACAGATTATATAGTTTGTTTCGGATTCGGTATATCCGTCTTTTAAATTTATATATCTTATTTTCCAACTATATGAACTTCTACTATATATATATATATATATATATATATATTAACTATAATTTCAGTGTAAGCAAAATATTATGTTTATTCAATTTTCAATGAAATGATATATAACACATGTTCATATACTAATTCAATATTATTTACTTTCTTAAGAACCATTTTATAAATAACAGCTGTTGATTTGTTAAATATTGGAACCACAATAAATGATAATAATCATATTATGATTAATCAAATCTGCAATTATAAGCACATTTAATATTATTGTTAATATTATTCGATAAAAATATATTAAAAATTGACTCCAAACTGAAAAAGAATTATTGATATAGTCAAGTGATTAATTTAATAACAATATATGCGTATAATATTCTTAGTTTTAAAGGATGTTTTTATAAATAATACAATTTTAAACATTTCATTTATAAAAATTTCATCTCATTGCCTATTGATTCAGATAAAATCAGTAATCTGATTTTAGCTGTAGCGGACTTTCAAATGCACTTAGAATCAGTCATTCTAATTCACAAACCTTAGTTTGTCTTAGTTAATCTTGTTAAACAAGTTATTCGAATTGATGTATCCATCCAACTTATTATCTGCATATATAATTCATTCAGAGATGCTTGCAGAACAAATAAATGCTATGTTTAACTTTTATGTGGCATCTCTGAAAGGTATTGAAGTGTCTTTAATAATGTGATTAGTTTTTATACTATTATAATATGTCTATAATAACAATCCGAATTTATTCTTTCAAATTTTACACAACTTTACAATCAATATTATTCAGGTAATTAAATTACTTTTTTTAAATTATATGCATAAACTTATAATTTTGTTGTTGCCACATTTTGTTGACCATCTTACTAATGACAAAATCAATAGCAGGCGAATATCATTTTATCATTAGAATTAATTCTGAAATATTATGGATCTTTTTCAAGATATATTTCAACGTAAAACCTTTACTTGTCGGATTTCCACAGTAAAAAATAAATAGTGTTCCCCTGCTATATTGATAATGCCTAATAAGTACACTATAGGTACTAAAATTGTAGGTAATACATTTACAAAAACGTTAAAACTATATTTTAAATTAATTACTAAAGTACAAATTAAAAAGTATTTATCAAATATCCGTCTCCTCCCATTTTCAATTTAGAAGTATGCCGAAGATCTAAAGGTTGGGATTGAGGGGGGAGTTTGTTGTCTTGTTATTAGAGCATTTAAATAGCTTCGTGAATTAGGTAATATTAATACATCTAACCAACCATCTAGCAAAACTTCATCTGTCTAGTAACTGTTAAAATTTCTGTTTTCACATTAAAATACAAAGTTATGGCGTCGTTTTGAAAATAAACTGAATACCTGTTGCGAGCGAATTAATATATTATTAGTATTTATTGTTTAAAACAAAATTAAATGTATCCATGTGTTCATGATCAGGACAGGAAGATAATACTTTGAATATCAAAAAACTAATTTTTATCATATACCATCAACATGAATATTTGATAACGATTCTTTTAATTCAAAAGTTTTTTGCCACTTTTGTACTTCATAAACAATATTATTAACTTTGGAAAAGATTATTATGAGAAAAAAGTTCACTATCATTTTAATATCTAATTGTTTTTAGTTTATGCTAAGAGTAAAATATTTCAATATATGTTGTTCAATATAGTCCATAGCAAAAACTTATTAAAATAAGCTAAAAGCGTATGGACAACAATACACATCTAAACAAAAAAGGTTATAAAATATTATAACCTTTTTATTCAATATTGTATTAATTAAAAATTTATTGCACGCAAATTTATTAAATTATACAACTAAATGATATTTTCAATTTCTGCATTTTGACTGTACACGTTTTTCAAGCATTTATCTAAAAGTTTGCTCAATTATTACACAATGGTATACTCGCAGTTAATACGTTAGTAACTTATATAATTATAAAACTAAAATTAAAAGTCGAATTTTATTGTCACAAACTAGCACAGATAACTGGTTATGTCAAATTTTTCACAATGAAAATGCTTTATTAAAAATAGTTTTAAAAAATATTTCAATAATATATTATTGCATAAATTATGTATATATACATAATTTATGCATATATGCATTATTGATATACACTGCTCCCGAACTGTTTATGAAATAAATATAATTATTTTTAAATGTTTCTGCTTATGTTATTTCTTGTTATCTATCAGACGGTCCCAGACTAAAGGGTCGGCCGCACATCAACTACACTGTGGTACACGAAAACGCGGAATTAGAGTGCGCTGCAGACGCCAACCCAGCCGTACCCGTCAAAAGCTTCGTCTGGCGCCGATACGTCCCCCCTGGAGGTGCAGATGACGTCAGCAATCAACCCCTTGTCAAGGGTCGCGCTATTCGTTGTAACCAGGTTAGGAATGATATTGTACTTTATCGGTTAAGTTAAGGTATGCTCAACATTTAAAAGTATTTATATTGTTTACATAATAAGAGTGTTGACACATACATACTATGTGTATTGTTACTTACATATTATGTGTATTGACAATTACATATTATGTGTATTGTTACTTATATACTACGTGTAGTGTTA
>JAUZND010068548.1:0-23999 GCA_034780555.1 Coelogynopora nodosa | reverse complement strand
CTTACATACTACGTGTATTGTTACTTACATACTACGTGTATTGTTACTTACATACTACGTGTATTGTTACTTACATACTACGTGTATTGTTACTTACATAGTATGTGCATTACCGTGTATTGCTTGGTCGCTATAAGATTTCGTGTGTATTGCTTACAGGGGGAGTGGAGTGGCAACTTTAAGTACTTTGCCAAGTGCCGCGGTGACAGTCTGCAGGAGATGAGCAGTTCTCTCATGATCTATGGCGTCACGCCAGAAGACATTGGCCAGTATCGATGTACTGTTGTTAATGGAGTTGGCCGACCGGTTACCAAGACGATAAACCTCATTCTGCACTGTGAGTCATTTCTGTTTGTGACTTTTTTCTACATTTTTCCTGTTCAATTTGAAAATCTTTTTTAAATTACACGACGAGTTACACCGTTTTCTAACTATATCATTTACAAAACAAAATTGGACTATTACGACTATATTTGTCCTATATTTTAAAGTACATAAGTTTAGTAAATAAAAATTCATAAAATATATTTTTGAAGATATCATTCGCTGGAAAGTCATTTGGTGTATTTTAATACTCGCGGAAAGTGATACTAATAGTTGGTATAATTTAGTAACATTAAAGGAGTAGCCACTTTTATAGATATATAAAAACATTTAAAATCGTTTTAAAGAAATACTAAATTATCATAATATGCTTTCTTATGTTAGTTATATCCAATTTCAATATAGGCTACTAATAAATGCAAAAATGTTAGCATTAAAGTATACATGCCGGATATATATAAATTTATATTAAAATTTGCATTTGACATCAAAATATTTTTAATAAACACTCAGAGACAGATCAAGAGCCATGATTCTGGAGCAGTCAGTAGAACGAACCCATAAAGGGTCGCTAACTCTCGACTAGCACATCTGATAGCCAGGAACGGGAGAGTCGAAGAGTATAATATACCTATGTTTTACTTATATGCATACAAGATACAGATAGCCGTAGATATTTGGGGAAATTTCTACCTTTAACATTACAGAGATTATGTAAAATCAATGATTGATTGATAAGTACGTGTGAAAGGAAGTTACTACCAATATATGATTTTTGTATTATATTGAACACATATTCTAAACAATTATCAGAGAACATTAATCCTAATTACCCATTATACTTTGACGGCATTTTCTCGACTCTCAATTTCACATATATTCACTTAGTCACTGTACCCCCCTCGCTTCGTGCCCAGTCAAACCTCGGATCATTCCGGTGCCACGGTACTCGCGCGCTGCCGGCCAGATCGGCGGACGCGCCCTCATTTTCTGCTACGCCCAGGCGTAGCCCGCACCCAGCTTTCAGTGGTTCCGTGGGCCTAACAACCTGACGCTGGTCCACGGCGACAAGTTCCGTTTGTCCACCCGGTCCATTCGAGTGGGTCTGTATCGGGGCCAGCTGGAGGTGGTCAATCTGCAGCGCTCGGACTATGGCCAGTACTACTGTCAGGTGAGGTGTATGGGGGGTACATGCCCCGGGGCTGGGAAACCTAGGGATATCACTGAGATCTATTTAGTACTTAAAAAGACTTACCATGAACCTTAGTTGATTTACCGAGTGCTTTATAGATTTCGTGTGTTTCAGAAAATTCAATAAAGTTCTTTGTTTTAAGAAAAAATTAAAAGAAATTAATATACATTAATAACAATATTTAAAAAAATTAAGAAAACATCTTCATTGGTAAATCTATAGAGATATTAGTAACACTTATTAGGATTAACAGGAGATTAAATGCTTTTTTAAATGTTATGGTGGTCAATCCCTAGACGAATATTCTAATTTATTTACCTTAATACTGATGCAAAATTTTAACTTCGGTATTAATATGTGACTTTTGGGAATAATCTTTGGAAATTAAAGGAAACTATTATTAGAATTTATGACAATACAGTATACTCTTGTTAAACGGACTCCGTGGTTTCCAAAAGTAAAGGGAGTAGTATTGTAAAACCAGTTTAACAAATTTCAATTTTATAAGTTATATGTATAACTTTTAAAATCTTTCATTGTAGGTTGTTTAATTAAAATATCAATACCATTCACAACTGAATAAATGATGTAATAAATGTCATTTATAAATTTTATTAATTAAATCTTTTTGAAACCTTTACAGATAATTATATTATATCTATAATTTCACTTCTGCAAAATATTTTTTTAAATATTGTTCAAATAATTGTTACCAAATGTCTAGGCCTCGAACAATCAGGGAAAGTTTGTGCACGGCATCAAGGTCTCCTCAACCGGACCACCTCAACCTCCCTTCGGACTTCGACTTGTCAATGCATCGGCAGAAAACTTGAGGATCGCATGGAAGCAAGCCTTTGACGGGGGTCTGGAACAGGTTTTTCAGGTATTGTGACACAGTATTGCGTGTGTGCATTAATGTATGTAGTTATGGCGGCAAAACAATTATAATTAATTCAAAGGAAGAAAATCAGTTGACCAATACTGAAAAAAACTATATAGTCATAAACACATGGTAAGGCAAGCGAGTTTTATATAAGGTATGTAAAAGAGAGAGTTTTGCCATGTCCAAATGGATAGCTTGATAAAAATAAGGAAACTTTGTTGGACAAGTATAATGTTTTGTTTAGGATCTTCTATGCTTTTTATCAACTGTTTAACTGAAAAAGGGTTTAGCGAAAGTTTAATACGTATAGCAGAAATGGAAATAAAATAATTATATGGTAACAAAATATAACACTGGAACATATTATTATTTTTAGTCAAAGATTTTTTATTTATAAATTAAAATTTTTGTTTAATAAAAGTATACTTTGAACATGTTTCTTTCTAATCTATATTTCAGAAATAATGTCATTCCTTAAACACAACTTTTTGGTGTATTGTATTTTATCGTTTTTCTTATCTTTTTAAATAAGTTTTAACTCTATTGTTTTTTAAAATTATTATTATTAAAAAAAGTAAATTCGCAGCATTTAATTTATTTGCCAAACCAGTTGACCATATATTCTGAAAATATAACCGATCTAGCAGAGTTTGACAAAATAATATTGCTTTATAAGTGTTTTGTAGTATAAATATGATTTTGGAATAGTGTCAATACAAATAAAATGTCAGTTATATATTTATCGATTTTAGCTTAAACACTTTTTTAAGATATATAATCAAAGAGCGGTGATGTTAAACTTCCAACTTTCTATTTGAATAATTTGTTTCCACTTATTTCCTATGGTATAGTAGTCTCTAAAGCTCCAAAACAAGTTTATCAATATTCCTGTTATCTAATATTTATACTTCTTCATTGTTGAAGTTTATATTTTTGTTCAAAACAAATTATCCACGCTGCCATATAGTCAACTTCAAATAAGAAAGGAAGCATTCAAGCCAACAATATAAATGGGAAGCCTTCTTTTTCTTAACGACTTTCTACTGACATTTTTACTATTAATAATTCACAGTCTTGTCCTGCCTTTGGCTTCTTCACTATATATCCACTCACTGGGAATATAATCCTTCTTCGCTGTAGCTCACTCTGTACTCCACTTTTTTCCAGCTGGATAGCACCCTTTCATTTAATCCGATAGTCGGCTTTTCAGCCGATAACAGCACGTTATATACATATTAATAAATAGTATATGTTACGTACGTGCATACCACCAAAAAATACTGCCTCTACAATAAAACACCATTTTCTGGTTCTTCTTAATATATTCTCATGGGATAGAAAGTGTACTGCATATAACTAATAACTGTCAAGAAACTCTAATACGCTATTATTTTTTATAAAATTATAGTTAAATGATAGCCTATTATTTTTATTTAGTCTATTATTGTATTTAAAAAATAGCATTAAAGTACTCCTACAATCTCTTTCATCTGTCTATATGATGTTTGGATTAACTTATATTAAAATATTAGGATTAATTATATCACATGCTTTTCATATTTTTATCATTTTGTATATTTATTAATCGCTATAATATGTTACTAGTTATTTTTCGTTATTGGATTTTTACGTATTAGTATACTATGACGCCTCAATTTTTTTTTTAAATTAACAGAAAATTTAAATTATATTATTTTAGTCTATTTGAGTTACATAGTACAATTACCCAACTTTGAAGTTATACATCTATCCTTCATATTTTGTTAGAATAATGGAAACAAAAATTACACAAGTTATTCTCCCCCATCCACTAAAGTCCACAGTTCATGGCGTATATAATTTTACAAGGCCCGTGTAAAAGGGTCGGTGAAGAGATTACAATTTTTAAAGGACAAACGCAGTTTGAGTTTGATTCATGTTGTGGTTCAAATCAAGTGATTGAGTGATATTTTGTCTCCCTTTAATCTCCCTTTAGTCTCCTTGAATCTCTATTTTAATCTCCCTTTTTTCTCTCTCTCTCTCTCTCTCTTCTCAGATACGCTGGAAGGTGGCGAGCTCTATCGCCGACTACAAATACACCTCCGTGAGGTCCGATAACAGCCGAGAAGAAATCGAAGCTGTCCTCGAGGGTAAAGCATAACTAAATATATATTCTATACAATTTAGTGTTCGAAAAGTTATGCAGTTGAGATTGAATTGAAGGTTATTTACTGCATTATTAATATTAAATATTATAATTATTTGTAGTTATTAAAAAAAATGTCACAATTAATAAAACAGATGTTAATTGTATTCATCTAAAAATTCAATACTGGTGGGTGCAAAATAGGTGTAACGTAACATTGGTGTATTTACTACTGTCTTATATAATTTTGCTATGATGAAAATTACAGAATTTAAAGTGTATAGGTGGAATTAGTTAATACAACATGTTCACTGAAATGAATTTTATGAAATTTTGTGAGAATGTTAGTAAATATTTTGAAATGAATAATTATATTTTTTTGCACTAACATGCTGTATTCACATCAATAACATATAAATTGATATTATGTTAATTTTCACAGGCATATATTATGTATCTTGACTCCAAATTTATTAAAAAGTTGCTAAAACACTCGCTTTTCCGTTTGCATTCCAGTGCCTTGTATTTCGTATATTTTTATACATTTTTATACGTCATAGACGTGTTGTCTGTGTTTATCATATGCTTGTATATATTGCGTGAAATTAACGTTTTAAAGATATAAACAGTTGCAAACAGTTGCAAACAGTTGTAAACAGTTGCAAACCACTCAAGGGGATACAGTCAATTTAATGCGTAAAATGCAAAAAAATATATTAATAATTCAATTTCTTTTATACATTTTAAATAGACTTGCAACACATTATACACTAATTTGTTTTTTGTGAAAATTTTCACCTATAAATATTTATTATATAAACTTTATATCGGCCAAAATGTCTGAATTTAATTAAATTTATGATAAAAGGTGAAATTCAATTTATCTAAATGTAGGAAATACATTTATAACCAGTTTAAACAAAAAACATTATATATTTTCGGCAAATTCTCATATTTTGATACGTTTCCAATAATAATAAATTCCTTAAATACAATATCATGAACTATTCCAACATCTATTTTATATATCGATTTTAGACCCTTCATTTACGAAATATTAGTTAATTGCCAGACAGATGTAAATGGTCTATCTCATTGGTCTATTTAAAGTGACTGTAACGTATACTGTATTTCTCTCTTTCTTCAGGACTCAAAAGTAACACACAATACCTACTCAGCGTCAATGCGCGTAACGAACTCCCCTCCAAGAGTGTCTATTCATCCCCCCTAAGAGTTTCAACAAAATGTGAATATTGTTTCATTAAATATATACTATATGGTAGCTATTTTAAATGTCAGCATCAATATAATTTGTGACATTTTATTCTTTTTTAAACAAAATATGATTTCTTTTTGTTTCTTTGTTGCAGCTTTACCCAAGGGAGGTTAGTTGTTTATGATTATAATATTAGTCAGGTGTAAAAGTATGGAAAATTTAAATATTTTTAGTGTGCTGTCTAAATATATATTTTTGATATATTATCTTTAAAAATTAAAGGTAAAGAAAATATTGTTTACATTATACAAATATATAAAAATTTGTGAACTTATAAAACATGAAATAATGTTATAGAACATGTTCCACAGTGCTCCATGCTGTAACAAGCTTTGGTACATATTGAAATATATGACATACTATTTAATTTGGTAGTTTATCCTAAAAGGTTCCCTATATTTGGTATTATATTTGAAAACTTAAATTCTCTCTGACAGATAAAATGCTATTATAATTATTGTTTTGTACCCAAGAATGTTTGTAATAAAGTTTACATCTGCTTTTTCGATTTAAAATTTTACTATCGACAAATTTTAATTATAATATCTTATAAAATTTATTGCATTTAGTCCAAACATATTTTAATTAAACACAAAACGGATTCAATGTCACCTATATATATATGTATATTATGATTTATATTTCCTTTTCCTCTATTTCTGTAATAGTTTTGTAACAATTTGATACTATGCGTTTGATTCTACGTTTATATAATATTTGTATGTAAAATGCAGCCAAGTCCATTCTGAATATTTATTCCTCAAATTATTTTATATTATTATCTAACATTTGTAGCGGTTGTTATTATTATTTTAAGTAATAATATATTTTAGACTTCAATTTAAATTTTCCATACATCAATGCACAAGGTATATATACAAACAATTTAGTATGGTAAATATTATTTTTTGCACTATATAATGAGAAATGCAATGCTTGTTTGTTTGTGTTCTTCATAGATTTAACAAATATATTTTATAAACATGACTAATATAATGGTGTAAAACGCATACGTTTAAGTAGTTTAAGACACTAAGTCAATTTAACTCGACTTTATTTAATAATATAAAAAATTGTAAAATAAAAGTTCTTCTGAAATTAATCAAAATAATACAAATGTAAAAATAATCATATAGAAACAGTTTAAATTACTTATTATAATTATTACAATTATTACAATTATTACAATTATTACAATTATTACAATTATTACAATTATTACAATTATATAATTATTACAATTATTACAATTATTACAATTATTACAATTATTACAATTATTACAATTATTACAATTATTACAATTATTATATAATTATTACAATTATTACAATTATTACAATTATTACAATTATTACAATTATTACAATTATTATTAAAATTAATATAATTACTACAATTATTGAAAAATTTATACCTACTATAATATACGTATTTTTAGCGATTAGATATCCATTGAAATTGTTACACAAATATATATTTATTTAAACTTTAATTAAATTTATATTTTACTAAATAGTTTTTACAAAAATATCGTTAGTCATTTATGGAGAAAAAATCACTCTAAAAGCATTAAATGATTTTATAATTCTCATGCAATGTTTCCTATGTAACTATAAGTATATTGTTTAACAAAGATAGCTTCATCTGTTCATAATTATATGAAATATATTAAAACTACTTCTCACAATTTTGAAGTGAAAACTTCCTATAGTCGTGACAACTTTTGAATTAAGTATATCAACAACAACAAAATTACTGTCTATGACAATTTAAGTTCTAAAAAACAGAAGCTTTTAAAATAGATTATTAAATTGCTTCATTTTAAGTGAGAGAAAACAGCGATATCGGTATTTTTTGTTGTTGTATTGATTCATTGTTATTTCTATTGTTGCAATTGGGTTTGCTGCATTTTCTCGAACATTCGCATTCATTACATGTTTAAAAGTTAAGGCTGTTAATATGCTGACTAACATTTGTAATATTTTATTTAAAAAGAGTAACACTTCAAGACAGGCAGCGCTGCCATGAAACCGGCGACTTAAAAGACTAAATTACCAAACTAGACTTACTTAGTGATGTCTATAGCATACTTATAGCGTAGAAAGTCTCCCTCTCTTTATGCACGGGTTACGACAATTGCATGTGACTCACTATAACTGTACTGTACTCTATATATATATATACATGCTCTATAATGATATGTGCTACCTAATATACGGCGCACTGTTCCCTAAGTATATTACCATGTAGCAAGGGACAATTTAGATAAAAATTATATTATTTGACAACTAAAAATATGATTATTTTAAGTAAAAACAAAAAATATGTGTTTTTCAGGGGTTACTATATCATACATGGATATACATAATAGAAAAGCAAGGTTTCTCCCCTTTGTTCTGTTGTTATCTATTTCTTTCATAACTTAGATCACAAAATACAATCGATAAAGATGGCATGAGAGGTCCAAGCTTATTTTTAACTTGTTTGAATGAAATCAAATTACTAATATTGCAATACAAATTTTATTAAATTTATTTTAATTTTATTTGAACAATGTTATTTTATCAAAAACCAATATTGTTATTATTAAATTTGTGATATAAATTATTTACAAAATACTAAGGTCATAGTGATAGATCAAAATAAGCGTTAATGTCTAATAATAAACTTGCTTGAATATTGCCCTATTCAAATTTTATAAGTGTTGCATATTTTCATAAATATAAATTATTTCTAAAAATGTTCTATAATGAATGCATTTTCATTTCAGTTATACCAATTGATGAAAATTCATATATATATATATATGTATATATTAAATGATTCCTTAAATTATTTATTTTAAAAATGTATCATTTTTAAAAATGTACTGTTATTTGAAAGTCTATCGTTAAATGTATGTGCACATTAATTATATACATTATCGAGAAATGAACAGATGGTGTCTTAGTTATTAATTTTAAATAGCACACGTAGGCTACCATAATAGACAATGTTAAAAATGTTTCATTTATTTCACAAAAAATAAAATGATTGCTTGTCATCAAAAAGTATTTTTCAAACTAATATTTAAATATTTTTTATATCGATTTTGTCTAAATTTTCATTAGTTTCATAAAATTATTTAAAATTTCAAGAATTACACTTATATCTATATTTATTGCTACATATATGTAATACTCATATTTATTTTTTATATGTAAATTTATGTTAAAAACATATTTCAATATTAAGAATCTGGCAAGACTAATAAAAAACAAATAGTTAAACATAGCTAAACGCATCCTTCACTCTCTAATACACTTTTCTCTTTATCGTATTCTTTCTTATATCTCTGTACATCATGTCTCTTGTTCTTTAGCATCCCTTTCTCTATCACCATCTCATTTAATTGTTTAGTGAGCTGATTTGTTACAATATTCTATATTTCGTTATAGGTTTAATAATAGTTTTTATTGCGCTTAACATAATTAATATCATACTATCACTGATATTACTTATAGTAGTATATAATTTAATCTTCCAAAAAAATATTTATTTAGTTATTTTTGTAAATATTCCAATGATATCATATATTATTTTACCTAATAGTCCTAACTAATGAGACTTATTTATCATAATAATCCAGTTTACAAGAAACGTTAATACCGTAAAATTTTATTTGAAGCTTTGATCAAAATAATATTGAGTAATCTTACACAATATTTTATATAGTAATACATTATTATATTCAAACAATGAAAAATATTATTTTAATTATTATAAAAACTTAAGATTGTAGCACCATTTTATGTTATAGGTTATTTTTTATAAAAAATTGTCATTTTAATTTTTCATATATTTTTCAATATTTATGAGTTGGTAAATGATGATCTTACAAATTTAACGCTAAACTGATTGCTAAATCTCTATCTATTTGTGTCATACACAATAGCTATATATGTATAAACATATATGTCTTCTTCGACTGTAATCTTCCTCTTACTTCGTATTTAATGCTACTTATGTAATGTTTTTTATCTTATTAAACCCATTTCTTCTATTTTTAAACACCCTTTTTTCAATTTTTCAAACACTCGTTGAAACTTTTCTGATTTCTTTATAATGTTAAAATTTCACTCTCTGTTTCAACTACATTTTTCTATCTGCCCTCTCTAATAGTGCTCAATGGTTTTAAAGAGATTTTGAATAGTAATGCAAAACTTCAATATAGTAAAAGGTTGAATCAAAAGATCACTCTCATTAACTTATAAGCTTACAGCTTAACTTAACCTTAAGATTTAAGATTGAATTATTCTTACCATATGCAACTGTACGTTTTATAAGGTAAGGTAAATTAAAATAACTGAAAATAATTTAAATTAAACTCATACATACTTAAAATACTTTGATTCACTTTTTATAATATATATATATTGAAATATATAAACGTCCACTAATAATAATTTTAACGATACTTATAAACAAAATATGTCAAAATATTAAATGTTTAAAAAATGTCAGAAGCTTACTTATAATTTACACAGATTTAAAAATGTTAAAAGATTATATATTACACAGTTTTATTCAGTTATTCTTTTATTCTTTTATTAGACTATTAATGTCTAACGTCGCCGGCAGAATCAGATGGCGGCCATAGTCTCAATTAGCCAATCAAAATTTCTAATAGACGTCTACAATTCATTTTGAAAGTTAAAATGTAACACAAAGGAACAAAATATTAAGAAATTATATATTGTATATTAATAAACAAATACAATTAATGATGTATTACGTAACCAAAAATATTTATCCATAGACAATTATATAGCTTGTGGCCATATATACTGTTGATAAAATTATATAAATGGCGCAATGAGACGATGATGAAGTTTTTGACGTTTTTTATTGTTATCCCTCTTCACGGTGTCCCTCCTCATACTCTATATAATCGTCGCCTTTCTTCTTGCCTCCTATTCCTACTGACATAGCCGCCGCCCACCGTCCCTCCGAAGAGAGCCGGGCAGTAGGTCCTGACGTTACGCCCAATGAGGACAATGCCCTGCTCATCATTGTGGCCGCATGTGTGTTCGGCTTCGTGGTCTTGGTGATCAACATTCTTGTCATCACCTTTTTTGTGAAGCGTCGTGGCGGCCTGTGCAGGCGACGACCGAAGCCGAATAACAGTGCCGGTGAGTGGAGATGTCGCTTTTGAATGTCAACAATTGGTGGGGTTTAGCTCATCGTTATGAGTATTATAACTATTAGTTCAAATATCATTTTATACCATGTAATAATATTTCTATATGTAATTATATTTTATACGTGCAATTTATTTCTTGAGGTCAATATTTCATTCCGTAGAATATCTCATACTTAACTTAAAATAAGTTGCCACTGTTACATAAAATTAGTAGCGCGTTAGATTTTCTTTTACTTTTTTCTAAATTTATATTTAAAGAGTTATTGCAAAAATAACTCTTATTAATAATTAAATTATAATATTTAATAGTTTTCTTTTCTGAAAAATATAGATCAACTAATTATTTTGAATTTTAAAGGAACGTAAAAAATTTATTAATTAATTATTTTTTAATTAATAAAATTGTTTTATTAATATCATTTAAAATGTTATAATTTTACTTTAGCCCATCGTGTTCATAATTTGTTATACTTTTTGAAGATAAATTACATTAATGATACATTAAACAATAATGACAAATTCATTTTGATTGCAAAAATTTGAATGGTTTGACTTAACTCTTGTTAAATATATTTTAAATTCTTCATTATAGTATTATACTTTTAATACAATATTTAAATAATTTCATAGAAGTATGGAAGGGGTAATTGTAGCTGAATAATAATTACCTCCTCCACTAACCTGTATCAGCTTTCAATACGCCTTTAAAAATGTAAACACTTTCAACATAAATAAATAACTCATTTAAACGTAGTTTGCTTTTTTAATTTCATCAAGATACATCATTAATAATTTATCAAATACTGCTCTATGGTATATAACTTATACATCACTGTTAGCAAAATCTGGCAGTTCATATTGAATGGTTTAAAATTAACAGGTTACGTCAAAGCCGACACCGTTGAAATGTTTCCTCGGGTAAATGGCTGTGCCCGCGGATTACCCGATGATCAGAAAACCTACAGCAGTTATGATACGGCTAGTGAGGACCTCAAAGAGGACCTACTCAAGAAGCATACAGAGGTAATAGAATGTAGGCTTGATTAGTTTATAAATTAGTTTTTACTAATTATTATCCTTATTATTTATGAAACCATAAACTATTGCATACTCTTTTGTATAGTCAGCGTATGACTCAGAATATGAATTTAGTGAAATGTCTAATATGTTGAATATTCTTAACTTTATTTTTTAATTGCTACATAGGCCTACTGCAATTCATCAATAAAAAATGTAAAACAACATTTTATCAATCTTAAACTGATATTGTTAAGTTAGTTTTCTTAATAAAAATAATTACTATTTATGGAGTTAATATAATAGAGATTTTGACAGCTTCTAAACTTTATGTTTGGTATCATTAATAACAACATTTCATTTGTTTAACTATTTTACTATTTTTAAGCGATTTCTTTTTAATGGACCAAGAAGTGCTTTTTTATAAGTGAGCAATCAGTACCTGTTTTGTTTTACACTTTCCTGCACCACATCTTCCAAATTTGAAATATTCTTTTTTAATAGTTTATCTGTAATGTTACATATATATTTGTTATGTTTTACGTTAAATTTAATTAATTTAATTTAGTTAATTTTTAATGTTAAATGTGAATTGTATTAATATTAGAAAATTGAGAATTTGAACAAGTTAATAAGGAAAATTAATGCATTATACAATATTATGTTTACTCCAAGAATAAATAATAAGAATAGAATATAATTATTGCTTTTTTATATTTACTCAATAATAGGATTAATATGGACAATAAGAATAAGTATTATTTATGCTAATATTAATATACTCGTAACTTATGCTTAAATGTAAAAATTATACAATGACTATATTTTAATAGTGCCTTTTAAGCTAGAACTTTTCAAAGCGCATAAATATTATTTATTGTCAATCCTGGTGTAGCTTTATATATAAATTATCAAAAATTATTATAAAATAGTCAGGACAGCATAGTTCTTCACTCTATTATGACATAGAGGGCTTTTGTTATGAGCATTTTCTGTTTGGCTATTTTTCTATTATATATTTTATAAATCAAACGACTATCTAATTTATGAACACTACTAATTGCACTTTCTTTTATATAGTTTTTTTTACTATTGGTCAACTCTGTTTTCAGAAGATATCTTTAAAATAACAAAATTCTCTTCACATTATTGTTTAACAGAAGTCTTTCAATCTACATCACAAAATATTAATTAAAAAACACTATTCAAAAAAATATATCTTTATATTTAGTATGCAATTTTAAAAAAACGCGAAATTTTATTTAAATTATTTTAAACAAATTAAATGAACTTTTCCATCTTTAACAAAACTTTTAGTAAAACAGCATTCCAAAAAATGTCGCGTGGATTATAATGATATTGTTTTATTACAATTATTGAATATTTTTAAACTAATGCAATATACATAGCACTCTTATTCACTCTGTACTGATCACATATCCTATTCACCAATGGGATTCATTCACACATGCATGACTCGAATCGACACCATCTGACTGTGATAAGACTCTTATTTCTGAATCAATTTATTTCAGCTGTATACATAATAATATACTCAATATCATACGCAAAGCATTTCAAACAAATCGGTATTGTAGATTCTATTTGTTGACAAACTGTTATGGTCTATTTTGATTCACAAAGTGTGAAAGTTATGTAATGTTTTGGTAATAAAACTTAATAATAAACGTGTAATTAAACATTACAAATGTGTGAAATGTAATGTTTGATACAGTTACCTAATATTAATTTGCAATCTGAGCTAAATGCACCTTTTTATTTAATTGTTTTATATTTGAGGATGTGGTAATACTTCTAAAACCAATATTTTACCATATTAGATAAAAATGTAACTAATGATTATCCCAATATATTTACTCACTTAAAATAAATAGCTCGTTCATATAAAAAATCGGAATTATATAGAACAGTTGAATCCCTCGATTAGAGTGAAACAAAATATACCTTCCTGTAATATATATATTAATGATTGTTATTAACCAAGTTCCACATTATTCTTTTTATTAACCTCGACAATTCACTTGTCATTTAGAAATCTATCGTTCTGAAAAACAACTGTTGACCAAAATCAAACTTTCGAATGAACATTTGTATATATTTAATGTGCTCTGCATTATAAAGTGTTGTTAATTATTAAACTTCTCATTAAAAGGTAAATCGGAATTATATATTCCCAAAACCACGCTGCTGAATTATTCTAATTTCGGCATTTTTAATGATCGCAAATGTACTCTGCTCTTATCCCAACCCCTCGCTTGATCCACCCTCACTTCACTCTGATTGGGATCTATTTCAAGACTTGTAAGTAGCGATTATCATCTCACATCACCCCCCTCTCTTCTCTCTCTTTCTTATCACTTCTGCCTCCCTTCTCCCCTTCCCTCCCTCGTCCCCACACTACAACTTTTCACCCTCCCCACCTATTCATCTCCCTCTTCTCACTGCTGTTCGTCACTCAATTATTCCTCCTTGTGTTGTGTGTTCCCTCTATTACACCACATCAAATTGCATTTCTAGAAGAACGTACCACCGAGCACTACGCACTGATTTCTCTGATATACTCTTTCAGTTTTACTTCATATGATCTCATTTTCGTACCTGTTTTTTTTAAACTATACTAATATAATTAGCCATGAGTGTTTTCGTGTGTCAATATATTATTATGTGTTTTAATATTTTAATTATTGGTTGTTCTTCTATGAGAAAGCGGTGCTTGTCACCTTTTTCATGGCAATCTTTTAATTCCGCTTTCTCATCAACACAATAAAAAGTGGTATTCGTTTGTATTTATTTGTTCAATATACATATATATTGGGTCATCATCAAATTTAATATTGGGTCAATCTTGAGTCCATACAAAAAAAAATTGTCAAAAATGTTAATGATTCAATATATATTTCTCAGAATTTGCATATATTTCCTCGTTGGTGTATATTAAATCAATCTTTTTTCTATACTAATATTAAACCAAGCCTAATATAATACTGATTTTGAAATATTGAATTATCATGTTCTTTAATTTATTTATTTATTTATTGTATTTTATTAAATTTATTTATATATTTATATATTACTAATCACTATTTATTTTTAAATTATCTGTTTGCATGTATTTTTTAAACTGGGGCTGGACAAATAAAAATTAACGTAACGTTTAAAATTTATTCGATTTGCAAAAAAGGATACTGTTAACAACATAAAAAAATTAATAATATTAGATTGTCATGATCTTTTCAAAAAATTTGAAATTATTATAATAAATATATAAAGCATCCATCATACATCTGTTATGCCATATATTATTTTACAAATATTAGTCTTGATATATCATCTATGTCTCATTTGTAAATTATAGCAAATATTTTTTTAAAGTTTGAACAAAATTGAAAAATGAGAATCATTATTTTCTAGTAATCCAGTTATTTGTTAACAGTGAGTTTCGATACATAAAATATTAAATTATGTATCAATTACCTTCAATCAAAAATATTAATAATTTAACAAAAATAACATTCTTGAAAAGAGTTTTGATCTGAAGGAATCCTTCAAAACTATATAGATACGAATACATCCTAACCAGTCAATCAGTGCAAAAGCCTAGCAAGTCCAGCCCCAGGAAAGTAAAGTTAGTAGATCAATAGCCACATCGATAGTTAACAATTACCCGGAAGATACTCGGCTGACCGCAAGTTGATCATTGTGGCTCATTGTGACAAGTCAAGTGACGACTCACTCACCCCCTCCTCACTCACACACAGCTGGCTCTTGGCATGGGCCTGCCCCCGGGCATGGTGTCCCCTGGAGGCACCCCCTACTGGGACCTCCTTGCCTCATCCATGCTCCCGCCTGGTCTACGCAGCGGCGCGGGGGGCCCGGGCCAACACCCTCACCACCTCAACCCCAGTCAAGCCCCCAGCTCGGACGGGACAGCCTCACCCCCCGGCACAGCCTCCACCAGTATCAACAACATGCCCCTCTTTCACCATCGTTCGGGCGGGTCTTCCCCCCTGCATCATCTGCACACCTCCCTGTTCGCTTCTCCCCCGGGGGGGCTGCCGGGAGGAATGGGGGGCCAGACTTCGCCGACCCCCGTTCAGCTACTCTCCCCGCTAGCCCCTATATGCGAGGCGGATTCAGGGGGGTACCCTGCTAACGCCGGGGGCCATCTGACCACCTTTCTGCCTGTGCATCACCCGACCCCGCCACACACGCCCCAAAGGTGCTCACCGTTAATGACCGGTAGTTTCCAGCGTCATGTCATGCATTCACTGAGCCCAGCCGAGCTTGACCACCATAATAATATGCTGCTCCAGAACTCATATACCGAGCATCGTGAGTCTGTTGTCATGTCTTGTACTTTTCTGTTCTTTTTTTGTTTTCTATTATTTATGTTCTGTTGTGTTGTTGGACTGTGCTGGCATCTTGGTTCACCACTTCCTAATTATTGTCGTTCGCATGCCACGTCTAAGTACTTATATATATATATTTATATAAATATTTCTACTCTTTAATTAGGTTTTTATTAGGTTTTCCAACGGAAGATGCATTTTTGTTTTTTGAATATTTGTACAAGGGCTAAAAATGTATACACTTATAATAGTTGAAAATTAATTAATTTGTATTAACTCTTATCGTTTTCCTAAACGAGTAAATATATTTATTTATTTATTTATTTATTCATAAAATATAATTATATATCACAAAAAATAATTCATCCTACAATTAATTTAAACCGTATTTTCAATTACAATTCTTGTTATTTGTTTAAGTCCACTTAACTGTACTTTTTTATTTAGGGTGCGTGAAATAATCTTTTTAAGTAATTAATAAAAATTAAACTATGTATTATACAGTCGGTCCTATTTTGACTATAGCTTAGTAATATTTACTTAATTTGATGATAGTTGACCAATCATTGTGCACAAGGGTACCTCATAAATGTCCAAATTTGATTTTTTTTTAATTAAATAATTTCTCAATTTAAAATCGGATAACATATTTTATGTTTCATGTGTCTGTCGTTATGTAAAAAAGCGTTTTTATATATACATTACAAACATGATTGATGATTTTAATAATCCTAATTTATTTATATTTCATTAAAACATTTAACTCATTTACATAGCATCTTTTTGACAGTGTGCCAGTGTTGCACTATAATATGTCGTATATTCTATTTACCGTAAATTATGGTCAATAACTATCAGATGCTCAAACCACAAGCGAGGTATAGAGGTGTTTTTGACGAATAAATGAATTCAATAACAGAGTCCGTGTAGATGGATAATTGTTGAGTCCAACTTTGCATTGTTATTATATTATCTTAATTATTACATTAATTTATATTAAATTTAAACAATATCAAATTCAAAAATATGTCCAAACAAGGATAATGAAAGAATACAGCAAACGTGGCAAATCATTGTCAGCAGTTTCATCTTCTGAACCGGAATCATGAGGCGACATTATAAACCTGCCCGGGAGTTTTTTCAGTGGGAAATTCCAATTTAAACTCCCTCCTCCCTCTATCTTTTTCTCCCCTACCCCCTTTCTTCCCTCCCTCCACATTATTGTCTCTCTTTAAACGCTCCCTCCCCTTTCTTTCACTTGGGCAGGTTTGGACAATGACAGAAATCTCCAGAAAATGAACATTAAAAATCGATATTAAATCTTTTTTTAAAAATTAGCACAGCATAGCAACTCATAGCAATGACACATTACTTATCACAATGCTTACCTGCGCAATTCCATATATTGATAACACATTTGATAAATAGAGCGTCACGTGGGTTTTTTTGTTTTAACTTATACATTTAATACAGTTTATAGGTTTTCTACTCTGTAACCAGTTAGCTGTTAAATCTTTTTAAATCTTTTAACAAGTTTAAAGAATAGTATCCATCATAAGAAATCAAGCAAGTAGAATAAATATATATTGATTCAATTGCTATAGATTAAAAAAATTCAAACAATGTTAAAATTTTACACTTGAATTAATTTGAAATTTACCTATTATGTTGCAATCAGTAAGTATGACTACTTATTTACTGGTAAGCCAAGTATATTTGTATAGCAAGCGATTTACAGAACCAAAAATCGTGAATTACTGCACATTCATATCAACAATCATTAACCAAATTATTTTTTTTAGTTTAAAACTGTGCATTTATAGTTAACGTAAACTACATTGACTGTGAATTCACCCCTACTCACTCTCAACAGCCTTGTTTCATGACCCAAGCCGCGGTCCCTACCTCAACTCCTTTAGCCCTCCTGATGGACATCAACGACACTCTTATGCTGAAGAATTGCGAAGAGTTCAGTATAGTGGACCAGTAACACAGGTAACATATTAGACCTCCGCCCCTGTGTTTATCTCCCTCGTTCCTTCCTCTATCCTCTTACCTCCCTTGTTTTTCTCTATTATTGCCATCGATACCGCATTTCCTCCCGCTTCAGATTTTACTCTGTTAATTTCACCGCACTTTCCGCTTTCCTGATATGTTTTATTCGTGCCTTATTGACATAATTTATCCGTCCATTTGGTGAATGAATTTCTTTCGTTAAAATATCGCGTGAATTCACTACTATTTCAATCAATTAGCAAAATATTATTTTTTACATTTACAATATGTTTAACTATTTTTCGTATAAACTTTTACTAAATTGTACTTACATTTTAGGCATAATATTACGTTATTTTAATAATACACAATAACAATAATAAAACATGACATTACTAACTTATGGCAAAATTATGATTTACCTATAAGTTTAAACATTCGTTGAATGTGGACGTATAACACTTTATCATAATACCCTTCACTAATATCTCTGTTCTTTCATCGTTTTTATTATTATACAATCCTGTTTACTTTAATTACTGTTGCTATGTAGCAACGTTTAGTAAAAATTTTCGCATTTTATCAGCGCGGAAAATTGATTTTTACTGTGTTTCGGTATAAATGTACTACATCAACTAATGTGAATACGAAGTAAACAATTTACGCATTCAACAAAGATTACAAATGAAAATATTTTACTCTACCAAAGTTTAGAAAAAAAATTGTACATTGAGTTTATTCCATATTCCTATGCCTATTTTAACAGTGGGGCCAACATGTTCTATTAATGGACACTTTTATTCAGACCCTATAAAAATTAATTTACATGTTTATATTCCGTGCATGTACAAAACACCTCCAGCATATTTTTTAATGTGAATCCAACAGAACTAGATATCCACGGAATATTTCCCTGATTTGGATGTGAATGTACAAATATACTTGTTTCAGTTATAGGCTAATTCTAAAATTCTTCAAAACATTTTACAACATTAAAATAAATAATATATTAAAGTAAAAGGTGAAAATGAAATACAGATTGTATTATAATTAAAAGTGTAAACTATTGTTTTAAAAACATTATTATATTATTATTATAATTATCTTATGTGCATCACAAAAGTTTTGATGCCCTATTTAACTAATAAATTAATTATTATTAACTTAAACATTTATAAAAATATTTTAATATATCGCTTTTTTGTATCTCAAATTCATTTACAAATAATTACTTAGGTACTTGTTTTGCCCCTTTTCTCTCTCTCTATAAAATACTTCACATTGCTTGGATTTAAAAATGTAGCCAACAAATGATTACTCCAGAATAGCATGATCTCAGAACCATTGATGGCTTCTTACCCCACACCTTTTGCCTCAGATTGCTATGCATTTGATCCATTTACTCATCCTGTTTGCTTACACCTATTTCATTGATTTTCTTTTCAATTCTCCGTACGTCACTCCCGTCTGTGTCCTACCATCTCCCTGTCTCTTTCTCTCCTCAATCGCTGCTATATAGCTGGGCACGAAAGGAAAAGTGAGCCAGTGGTTGGTGTAGCAGTTGGTCCTTCCCAACACACACACTATACAGCCAAGTGCGTGCGCCTCCTTATTTTATTAAATGTATGAGTACAGTTTTGTTGCACACCTATATACGCACATAATTACATCCCTTAGCGGAAAGAATTAGATGTTTTGCTAGTTCTGTTAGCTCTATTAAATATATATATGACATGGTGCTTGTTGACAGTTTTTGTATCGGAATCTCCTCCATCTGAATTCATTATTAAATTTTGAAAAGCCTTTTAAAAATCGTATTTCTCATTATTTTTTCTTTTCTCCGCACGCTTTTTAAATTTATTTTTATTCTTTTCAGTTGTGTGAGTCATTATTATTTGTTTATATTTATTGTATCAAAACAAAATTAATTTTACTTTTTACTCACAGTTCTGGTCTTTGATTATCTTTATAATATGTTATTTTATTTATTTATTTTAATATATTTATCATACTTTCAAATTTAAATTTTATAGTTTGTTATAAATAACACTATAAATTATTACTACTTGGTTTTATTGAACTACTTTTGATCTTTATAACACCAAAAGATAGGCATGAATAAATATACCTTTTATTAAATTACTTTAAATCTTATTTTATCATGCGTTAATTAAATTAGATATATTAGACAGTATTAGTAAATATCGACATTAGGGACAGTATTAGTAAATTTCTACATTAGACTATACCAATTCACCTCCACTACAATATATTAGTTCGTATTCACTTATTAGACTGTTTTAATTTATATCTACAAGTATGATATTCATCGTATATTAAGCCATACTAATTTTTTTAACTGAATTAGACTCTATTAAGTTATATGTATGTATTACTAAAATATAATTTCATCAGAAATATTCGCTGATAATAGCCTACTACGATACGATACAAATATATATTAACTACTAAACTAATTGATCTCAACTACGATACTAATTCAACTTAACTACGCAACGATACTAATTCATCTAAACTACGATACTAATTGATCTCAACAACGATATTAATTGATCTTAATTACGATACTAAATCATCTCAACTACGATACTAATTCATTTCAACTACGATATTAATTTATCTCAGCTATATTTATCATGTTTGGGTTTAATGTTATAATATAAATATTAATGTAATCTATTTTACTAAACTAAACTAAATTAACTACTTATTATTTAAGATAATTTTACTTTGTTTTGCCATTAAATAAAAAAGCAACGCTTAGTTTGGTAGGAAAAAATGAGCAGTATTTTCTAAATATAAAAATTATTTATCAGTAAGTATTCATTAATAGATATTAGAGCTAAAAAGATATTAGGCCTAAATACATTTGTATTACTACATGTTTATTTAGTTATTTAAAATGATAACATTATTTTTATATCTTAACCCTTCGTCCGTAGAGTGGGGGGGGGGGGAAATAGTTTTTTTTTAAATTATGTTTTTGATTGAACAATGTAATGTATGTGCTTGATTTTGTTTACTTTATTATTGAGCTATTTTAAATCCCCCTAAGTTTTCTTACTTGCCAATTATATTAGAAACTATAACTTGTGACATTTATAAAAAGAATGTTTTTCGTAAAAAAATATATTTAACTTCATTAACAAAATTATTTATTAAAAAATTCAACAATTTAAAATAATACTTAAATAATATTTATACTACTCATAGCTTAATTATATAAGTAGTAGAATTTCATAAGTGTATAAAACTATTATAGATTTTGTGATCTGAATCATATACAAAAAGAACCAAGTCAATTGGTTGTATTGATCAAAAGCTATTGCATATATGGGTTTTTTCATAGTTTTCCTAAACTGGAACTCATGACGTAATCGAGTCATAAAAATGATAATACACGATCAATTTTTTTGAAAAGAGAAATAGCTTGACAAGTCGTTAGAAGGTATCTGTATTCCAAATTTCGGCTTAGTTTGATAAGAAGTCTATTTTACCAGGGGGTGGTAAAAGCCCTCTCCATGGAGGAAACATTATAAAATATGTCTACTGACGAAGGGTTAAAAATATGAGATCTTTCTGAATATGCAAATTATATTATGAAATTTTCTTACTGCAATATTTATGTTTTTTAATTGCAAGAACTAATAAATAGTTACTAATAATAGAAATATAAATACATTAATTTAAATTAAGACAAACTTTCTGTATACAAGGAAATAAAACATACAAATAACAAAGTCTATTTCTTAAAATGATAACTCATACAAATATGAAATCTGACAGAAAACTCTGCAATTGCTTACAGTTGAGCATTATACTATGTCTATATTGTGTAATCGCACATTATTTATGAGTTTTGAACCTCTCTAAAGGTAATAAGGGTAAGCATATAAGCAGTGACCAATGATTATGAATACAATGTATATATTTTATTAAGAGAATTTTGTAAAATGATATTTTTCAATACAAAAGTCACGGTCATAACCTATAGTAACATGTTTTAGTAATTGATGAGATGTTGCCATGCACTGACACAATTCATTTATATTGTATTATGCTTTTTATCCTTTTAGTTTCGTCAAATGTGAATGTTGTATTCATTAACACACAATATACTTCTTTTCCAAATGATAGAATATTATATATTGTTATAAAGTCGTGCAAACGGTTTCAATTTCAACCATTTTCAAATGAACAAATAAATTCATTTTGTTTGATATAAATGTTACTGTGGCCTTATTAATGTTACCTTAATGCTACCTACCTCCTTACATCATTAACATCCTTAACAACACAAATATTTAGATATCTTTAACAATCTAAAACCTAAATCAGTGTAATAAAAATTTCAAAATAACATTAAATTTTTATTGATTGATTGTTTTATTTTCTATTTTATTCAATTGTATTTATTAAAAGCTGTTCATTGATCATATAAAAAATGTATTTTTGCTAATATTAATATTACTTTCTGATATATTTTGATCATTTTTATTGGCATGTATATATATTTTTTAAATTATAAATCGCATGACTATTCGACGGTACTTTTATAGTGAAATAAATAACTAAACTTATTATATACAATTTAAACAATTTAATTTTAATACTGCTCGAAATTAATTTAAAAAAAATAAAATTACAAAATAAAAACTAAAAGCTAAAAAAATCATTTGCCTAATCGCATATTAATTTTTCTCTTAAATTGTTTTTATCAATTGTTAAAACTTATAATTAATTGTTTTTGTATCAAATCTCTTTTATAAAACTAAAATCTAAATTTTAAACTTAGTCAAATTTAATACTTTAATATATATTTTTTAAATAATAAAGACTAACAGAGTAGAAAAGTCCATATCGTATCAAATCATATATTAACTATTTTTTATACTAAATAACAATATAACTCCATGTTTTTATTGAATAAATATTTTATAAATAAAATTTCCTAAAAAAGTATTTCCTAAAATGTCTCCCTTTCTCCTTACAAAATTATATTTAATTTGAAAAAAAAAATTAATTCACATTGTAAATGAAATTCACAAATATATCATTATAAAAAATACAAACTTCCAATTTTTTATTAGGTTTATTAAAATATAACATAGAAATTAAGGAATACAAATCCTCTGAAAATCGAGTTTTATTATCACAAACTGTCGTTATTGTAAGAGTATAATGTGCAGAATGTATATATGTATATATATAGTATACAAATTATTATATATAAAAAAAATTATAAATATATAATATATAATAAAAATATTAATATTAATATAAAGAAATATATTGTATATGTAGTGTAACATGTGCAAGAGTATAAGTTATGTATTACTAAAGTATGCACTTACTCATGACTGGGCTGTGTAACGACAAAAACGTGTGATCATAAAACACACATTTTGGGGCAGATTTGTGTTTCCTACTTTCTATGTTACTCATAGAAATATATTTCCCCAGTCATTTCTCCACTGAAATATAGTCAGGTTAAAAAACAACACTAATCCCCTTCGGCTACCGGCCACTGCGCACCCTCAAGATGCAATACCCAGGCAACTCCCTGCCGCGCTACTCCGGTCTGCCCAGCCACCACCCCTACAACCAGCCC